>BMAO01031031.1:0-154795 GCA_019973975.1 Trichonephila clavata
TTTCTGAAATATGAACCCTAACTCCAAAATTTTTAAGTTCTAATACGCTTGGATGGTAAAAACTTTCACATATCGGCAATCTTGTTAAAAATTGGATGGTAAAAACTTTCACATATCGGCACAATCTTGTTAAAAATTATCAGTATACTAGTCTCTAATTCAGGGTTTGCCAAAATTTGTCTCCAAAGATTACTAATTAAGTTAGTTCACTGAAAATAATGGAATGCATAACATTTCAAAATAACCCTGTAATAGATGCACTTACATAAATGTCACTGATAATTAGATATAATCAGGGTTTTTTAGAATAGTTAACGTTGATTTTCATTAACATATATATATATTATATATATATATATCAGTGATGCACAAAAAAGGGGGGGGGAAGGTCTCTGGGTTCAAACCCCGTCCCCACCCCAAAGCTCTTGATTTTTTTTTTCAATTGATTATAATCCTATGAAAACAGTACGTAAAATTTAATGAAGTATTTTTGGTAATGATTAATTTTATAAATTAATGCTATTTTTCAATTATTAATTTTTTACTGCTTTTTGTTCCCGAAAATCGACATAATCAAAAAAATACGTTGGGTGGCGTATTGGAGCACAATACGAGAATGGTGGACTTTTTTCGACCCTGGACCCCTCTCCATTGAAAAATTCCTCTGTGGGCCACTGATATATTTTTAGATAACAAAACACAGATGTCACTATGAGCTCAAAACCAATATACAGATCTGTATAAAAGAATCGTTTTTGTTTTTTTTTTCGCGTCTCGAATTTGTATTCTTATATTGAAACTTTTGAGTGGGGCGGAGATGTACATGCACCTGATTATGCTTCAAAATGAAGAAAATAATTACACGGGATTTTTAGTTTTTATTGTGGGTGAAATAACTCCTTAACTCCCCCCCCCCCAAATATTAAGAATTCTCTTTTTAATCATTTCTTTCTTCTTAATTTCGTATTAAGAAGCGATTACTGTTCTTTTTCTGATACAGGAATTGGAAAAATTTACGTCTGGAAATCCTTGTTAATATAACGAGAGAAAATGTACGCAGGTAATATCTACATGGACGAGAATTGTATGTGTATTAAAATAGATACCGTAAGTTTTGATTGCTGCTTAAAAATGAGCAGCAATTGAACAATGATAGGCTTATTTGGCACACCTAAAGGTTTTATACGGCCCATTATAGATTTTAAAACAAAATGCAGAAATTTTAAAATGTCAGTGTTTAAACACAAAAATTTGTATAGTTGCTCCGTACTTTACGTATGCGAAACAGTTTTGAGAATTTTCCTAGAAACTTTTTAAAACTTTTTCATGTACATTAAAATGGAATCCATATGAAATTATTAAAATATTCCCATTTGTTTTACGCTCAAATGGAAAAAATAAAAGAAGCTTCACTCACTACTTTAGTAAGTTTCAAACTACATAATATTAAGGAATTTTCATTGCATTCTACCACAAATTACAGTCGCCAACCAAAAGTTTTTCTTTTAACCCACTCCTAAAAAAGACTGCCCATTAATCAATCATATTGAACAAGAATCAAATATGAACTCCCCCCCCCCCCAAAAAAACACATTGACAGAAACAGTAAGATTTCACAGCAAAATTCGAATTAATTCAGAAGATTACGAGAAGTGGAATAGACTGATACGATTTGCAGTCCCATTTAAATAAGGACATGGCTTCACATTTTACAGATCAATCCAATGGAGAACGCATCTAGGAATAAACACTGATTAAAACAGGCTGTTTTGCAGACCAGATAAAGCTGTGCGTTATCGCAGGGTAAGAGAAAACGTTCCAGATAATTGAATCCAAACAGCGAACGCGGTGCTATCTGAACGAGCAGCGATTGCACAGGAATGGCATTCCGTTCCAGCGATAATCAACAAACAGAAATTCAGGCTGTTATTGGAAAATGAAAATTTCGCCACACAGTTGTTCCATTGCCGTTAAAAGAACGTGTTTGCATTTTTTAGCAACAAATAGATATTTAATTTGCAAAATCAACAGGATGACTCAAAAAAAAAATTTTCCTTTTCTTAAAAAATATTTTTGGTTAATTTTTTTCCAATACCCATTAGCCAAAAAATTACAAAACATTTTGAATGAGAATAATCTGCAAAGCCTTGGAAACATTTTAACTAGCCCCAGTTAACAGAACTTATGTAGTTTTCTCCCCGCACCCCTTTATGAAAGTTCTCTGAAAGTCACATATTTTACAGATATGTTGTTGTTGCTGCTGCTTATGCCACACTTGTCTGACGTGTTCAGATCGAGGCCCACAAAATTCATCATGGCAACGGGCTAGAGATACGTCTGTCATTAGCCTAAGCTTTGAGCCCATGAAGGTGACAGCACGATTTTGCTCACTTTTTTACAGATACAAAATATTGGATTAAACTAAAACGATAATTAATATGTAATAAATAAATTTATGAACACTAGTTATTAATGGTAATTTCTGGCAACAAATTGATTTGGCAAAATATTTCATTAATCATACAACATAATTCTTTGCCATAATTAAATTAGATAAATGCAATAAGCTACATACAGACCACAAAATTATTTTTTAAGACAACATCTCCCATAACAGCTTCGTAAAATAAAAAAATTATATATAGACAGCGTGAAAAATCATTTATTATAAACATTGACTTTCAATGAATATATTTTTAACTGCAATATTCAAATTGCACAATTTACTTCTTAAATGTCAAAAAGGTGAAGAAACCCTTAACTCTTCATTGTTAATATATAAATTAAGAAACGAATTTTTAAAAAAAATTACATCTCTATAAAATGAAAATTCATCTATAACGGGCTGTTCCGTGAAGCTTCCTCTTGAATAACATGGGGTTTATTTAACCTTACAATGGAAACGTAGAATTCAGATTGATTCTAAGATATAAAAGTGAATGAGAGATAAGTGTAGATAGTTGATAATAAGCAGTGCGGAGATTTTCACTTTGAAAATTAGATTCATCAACTCTTTAGTATAGTCAAGGTATTTATTGGCATTGACATACAAGTCCACTTCGGAAAGTTCTCAGATAAGTCTTAGTGATCGTTGAATCCATCGAAATAATCTTGGGAGCGTCTGTCATTTTGTGGAAATTTAAGTTCCGAGTGTCTGCAAATATTTCAGGTGAATGAAATTTGGATAATTCAGGAGTTAAAACGTAATCTTCTTCATAATTCTTGAACAAGGACAGTTAATTTAGTAACAATCAAATTGAGTTTATAGATATTACCTAGTGTTTCGTGGCATGGCAAGTATTCCTACTGTAAGGTCGAGTACGAGTACCTCGGGATTTGACAGGCTTTGGAAGGACACATAAATACGTACAATAAGAATTGAGTTATAAATTACATAACATCATTAGATATATCAAAACTTTCTGCATATAAGTAGTAGAAGGTCGATTGAATGAGGGAGAGTTTATTTTCCTCGCACTAAAAAGCACAACACAAGGACTATCGGCGGACCTCGGAATTTTTGTTCATACGTCAAGTGACGGGAACGACACCTGAGCTGGCACTTTGTTCTAACTACCACACCACGCCAACGGGAGGACTTTGAGCTCCAACAGATTTAAAGTGCATTGACAGCGAGGGAGAGAGTGAAAAGTAAAGTCATACCATTCAGGTACTCGATGGGTTTTGGCGACGAACCTCAAAATTTTGAATCATGGTAAAGTGACGAGGACGACAGCTGAGCTGGCACCGCCCTCTCCTAACTTCCACAACACACCAAAGGGAGGACGCTTCAGACACTACAGATTTAACGCGCACTGCCCATCCCCTACACGGTGGGTCTTCAGCGATATTGGGCTCGAACTCATGACATGCCGGCCTCGAGTTCGAGACCATAATCACTAGGCTACCGCGGCCATCAGTAGAAAGTAGGAAAAGATTATACAGTAGAACCTGGTTTTGTGCGGTTCTTTTTATGCGGTTTTTTTTTGTGCGATCTTTTTTTGTGCGGTATATTAATTTCAATGGCTTCGGTACCACACTGTAATGATTTCTATCAATGTACCAGTGGCGCGGAGAATGTTAGGGCCACCCCGAAAAAAGTCAGGTTTTGCCTTTAATATTTTAAAAATTAGGTAAATACGTACTTGGCGTTGATCGGACTTTTGACCCCCCCCCCTCCCCTCTTACCCCGCGGGGTGGAGGTTGCGAGGGTGTACGTTACGCCACTGCAAAGTATATATGTATACTTCAAGACGCTCTGTTCATTTGTTATATACAGTCTCCTGACAATGCCCGATTAGTTTCTAACAAAGTGGAAACAGCCCACGCTTGATTGAAGAAAAAACTTTCAATGACAGTGGCATTATCAATAATTTGATAGATTATGCAGACAGACAAAAAGAACAGGATTCTCTTTGCGAGAGGATAAATTATGTGCAGCGGTACAGCTTTCCAACAAACTGGAAAAGCATTTTCTTAAAACAGATATCAATTCTTTTAAAATTGATTATGCATATCTGGTTATTGGGACATTTACAAGCAACTGACAAACCGACCTTCGTCGCAAAAACTTATATATATATATATCTTACTTTATGGTGCGAAAAAAATACATCAATTAAAATTGTATCTTCAAGTGACGAAAGCGATTTTGAACTTATTTCTCAAAAATTTCGTAAATAATTGGCGTATTTTCTAAGTGCTACTTTTTTTTTATGCGGTCCCTCTCCACCGCATAAAAAAAAAATTCTGTACTATTCCGACGAAGTTGTTTCTTATATGTAAGAACTAGATGTTACCCGCCCGCTTCGCTGGGAATTTCATGATGTTTTATAAATTTTTACTGCTTATATATATGTATAAATTATTGATATCTAAGTCCTGCATTAAGAATTCGATTGTATTGAAAAATATACTTATACCTGAAACTTATAGTTTTTGTAGCTCGAAAAAAGTAATTTTTTTTTTGTCAATACGTCCCAGTAACCCCCTGCACCCCCCCCCAGAACTTGATTTGCTTAAAATACATTCTTAGTGGATCCCTATTCAACAAAAGAAACATGCTTAACAAATTTCAAGTATATGGGTCTAACAATTAAAAACAGGAATTTTTTTCTGTAACTCCTCTTGACCCCTCGCAACCTTCCTTGGGGGTCAATTTTCGTTTTACTCTTTTTTAGAGGAACTCTATTCCATGAAAGGAACATGCCTACCAATTTTCAAGCAGGATGATCAAATAGTTTAAAATGGAAATATTTATCAATTACGCCTCTTAATCTCCCGAAATAAAACTTGGTAGTTCATATTCGCGAAACCCATTTTGTAGCGGTTCTCTACTTTACGAAAGGAATCTGCTTATCAAATTTCAAGACTGTACGTCTAATAGTTTAAAAATGGGGATAATTATCTATAACGCCACTTCTGGGTCTGTTTTCACAAAACCAATTTTGTAGGGGAATTGCACACTGTGAAAGGAATCTGCTTAGCAAAATTTAAAGACTGTGCGTCCAATAAATTAAAAATGCAAAAAAAAATTATCAATAACGCTCCTTGAACCCCCGCAACGCGGCCTAGGGGTCGATTTTCACAAAACACATTTTGTAGTGTATCTCTATCCTATGAGAGGAATCTGCTTACCAAATTTCAAACTGTGCGTCTAATAGTTTAAAAATAGAAATAATTATTTATATCTGCCCTTAACACCCCTTGGGGTCAATTTTTCCCAAACCTGTTTTGTAGCGGATATTTACTCCATGAAAAAAACATTCCCACCAATTTTCAAGCAGGGAGGTGAAGTAGTTTAAAAACGAAAATATTTATCTAGTACGCCACTAAATCCCCCGCAACGCCATTTAGAGGTCTGTTTTCACAGAACCTTCTTATAGCTGATCTCTATTCTATAAAAGAAATCTACTTATCAAATATAAAGACTGTGCGTCTAATAGTTTAAAAATGGAAATAATTATCTATAACGCCCTTAAGTCCCGCAACGCCACTTGAGGGCAATTTTCACGAAACCCATTTTGTAGCGTATCTCTACCCTATGAGAGGAATCTACTTACTAAGTTTCAAGACTGTACGTCTAATAACTTAAAAATCGGAATTTCTAACGCCCCTTAAACCCCCGCCCCCGCAAACAATTGCTGCTAATTTGAAATTACAAACAGACACTTCAATTTTATTTATTTGTATAGATATAGATTGGGATTATAATAACTATTGTTTAAATGTAACTAAAAATGTAAATAAAAAAAAAAGAAAGGATTAAAACTAACCGTAAAACTTATCAATTTTTTGTTTCTTGCATTGCTTTTTGCTTATGAAGCCTTGATTTATTATTTTTAAAAGTGCATCCGAAACAGCCGATGCTCTACTTAACTGAACAGTGAGATAACTATCATAAAAAAAAAATTATGGCACGTGTCAGCGTATTATCATGTGCGCGTAACAATATTGTCTCATGAAGAGCATCGGTCGCCAGTAACCAAAACAACGACTTCATTAGCTCAGCTTGGCGTTCATCTTGGCATTCAGTTTCACGTTCACTCGTATAGTTTCCGTTCCCGTAAGAATACGGAAATAAAATATAGCCTATGTTACTTCCCGATAATGTAGCTTTCCATTAGTGAAAGAATTTTTAAAATCGCACCAGCCGTTTCCGAGATTAGCCGAAACAGACAGACAGACAAAAATTTTATATATTGGTTTTTTGTTATGAGTACCGTATATACTTTTAGTGCATTAAGTAAAAAGCTGCTAATTTGAAATTACAAACAGACACTTCAATTTTATTTATTTGTATAGATATACGAAATTTTCAAATATTTTTTGTGCGGTTTTTTTATGCGCTCCCTATTTACCGCACAGAAACAGGTTCAACTGTACATTATATATATTTATATTATAATTCAAGATACAACCAAAGCAATCAGGGGCGTAGCTACAGGAGTATCACTAATACAAGACCCCAGCATGCGCAAGAAAATTGTAAAACGTCGAAAGGCCCCATAGAAAGGAAATTAGTTTCAGGACCCACTCAGGATTAGATACGCCAGTGTTCAGAATCTGAACTTTTAGTTTCGATGGAGGAAAAGAAAGAATTTGAACTGCCGTAAATCCCAAACAATTCAAAGGAAAAGAAAATTTTTAGGCACTTCTCCGAAACGTAACGATTTTCTGTCACTCGATATTTTTCAGTCCAAGTTTGCCATTCGAATTAAAAAAAACCATACATAATAGTGGGAAAATTAGGTCTAGCATTATCGGGAATTCATCCAAATTTTAATTAATGTTTTAACGGGTGATAAGTTTAGCTTTATTTCCCAACTGGTTTCGCGGAACAGTAATTTTTCAATTCCGACTCTTTCACAACACACCAGTTTTCTCGCATTTCGGCGTAGCACATCTGATCTAATTCATCAGCAAAGCATTATAACACAAATATGCGACATTGCCTAGAATAAGTATATTTTTGAGATGCCAACCTTTCACAGTGAATATTCCCAGAATAGGAGTAAGATTGCCTTCGCTTCAAAGAGCTTCATCTAAAACAGGAAAGCATCATCTCCAGAGAAAATTGAATTTTCATATACCTGTGACGTTGTAACAAGCAGTAGTTTTAAACTCCTACTATAAGAGCGCTCTCTCTCTCTCTCTCTCTCTCTTTCTGTATGCATGCGTGTTCAAATTTACAATAGTTGATGAAATACTTTACATTCATTCATTCAAGTTCAAAGACATTTTTTTAACGAGTTGTGGAAGACACTTGAGAGAGAGAGATGTTGACACTGTTTTTCCAAATATTCATTCGTTAATCAAATTTAAAAAATGAATAAATAGAACAAGCAAAAAATAACAGTCCAACGCCATATATAGAGGAAATAGTCCTCTGATAGCACGTTGGACTTCTAATCCAAAGGTCGTGAGTTCGAATCCCACTTGGAATGGCCTAATTTCTGAGAATGTGATTTGTTTTTTATTATACTATTTTATTAGAATACTTAAATTTAATAAAAAATAAAGAGTAACAAACAAACGAAAAATAGTCCAAAACCATACATAGAAAAGAAAATTGCAAGGAAAATCGCTTTCTATTTCGTCACTTAATATTGTGATTCTGTCATGTGTATACACCTATTTATATTAATTGTAACTATTTAATAAAAAGTAAATAAAATAAAATTTCTTTATTTTGACCTAAGTAGGAAGACTCGAAAAAAATTTTTATATTACTCGTTAATTTATATATTATTCAGTATATTTTAAATTCATAAATATTCCAAATATTAGGAATGTTTCACTTGAATATATAAAATTTAGTTATCATTTACTATCGATTTGTTTGTTCAACAAAAACGCAAATTTATTCATCTCATTAACTTGATTTTTTTTCATCTTTATAAAATCCAAACTAAAAGAAACTTTTACAAATTTAAAATATATGTGTACCAATTTATTACTAATTCAAATTTTAAAAAATTATAATAAAAATAAGTTAATTTATTTTAATAAAACTACATAAAGTTAATTTTTATTTCAATTTGTTAAAAATATTGTATGTGCGGCCCAGAAAAAAAATTATTTTTGCAAGCGGTTATAGTTTAGACACCCATGCTCTACATAAAGCCAATTGTACAAACACAAAGTTAAATTTCTGTATGAGAACTTTCTACTCAGATTTCATACTCAGAACAAATTATTTGTGATGTACCTTTGTTAAGACAACATGCCGTTACAGAAAACAAGAGGGAAACGAAATAATAACAGGTTGGTTGGCAACACATTGAAACCATACCGTTCTGAACAACCTCGTGATTTTGAAATAGTTTAAGGAGAGATGGTACTTATCTCCTAACATCTACATAGCGGGAGGGTTTTTTTTTTAAAGGATATTCTATTCTCACAGGAATTGACACCCGTATCTATTTTATATATCACACTATAGCTACACAACTGTATACCACAATCAGTGACTAATCATTCTTCTTCTCAAATATTCCACACGCCAAATGAAAATTGTGAACGCCTAGAAAAATTCGATAAAAAAAATTATATCACATTGTATCTTCCCAAGTTAGTCAATAATTTAAGGTTGCAATTGCCATAAATGTCATGAGAACCTTAACAATACTCAAAACACACTTTGTAACAAAACATATATATATATATATATATATATATAATCACATAATTGTGACGTCGTAAAGTATACATCCATTTCTTGTGCTGAATTCTTAACATTTATAAACGTTCTACAAATGCGTTATTTTTCTTTAACCTTCAATGTGAACTGCTCAATAAACAAAATAATTTAGGAAACGAAACAGAACACTATAAAAGATCCAGACAGCAATGAATAGCATTCTGAAGACATATTTCTCTCTATAAATTGAAAAAAATATTAATGTTGAAACATTTTTTTATTTGAAAAAAATTGTTCCTATTAAAGGTCTAACTCTTCAACGTTTCTCGAAATTCCGGTAGTGGCGTTATGGAGATTAGGGCACCCCTGCAAAGTCAGGTTATGACCCCCAAGACGGATCTTACAAAGGTAACAAAACCATAACTTTTTGGGGCCCCTTAGAATCCTGGGCACCACGCGATGCGGGGGTGTACGTTACGCCACTGATCAGTGGCCTTCACAGATTTCTTTCACGTGAGGGGTAATATTTTTTTTAAAAAAACGTAGACGAAAGCACCGACCCTTTATGCTACAAATTAAAAACCAGTTGGTGTATGGACGGATCTCAATCTTGTGCAAGCGATTATACATACTTATTTGTGCTACAAGAGGATTTTTAGGAAAATTCGTTATTATATTTATATAAATACATTTTACCCTTTTTATGGTTCAGTAATACTCTTGAAAAATATGTGAACGACCCAGAATGATGCAACATTTTACATAAAATCGTAAGCCAGACATTGAACAGTTTTATTTCATAAAAAGTTTTTTTTTTTTTTTTTTTTTTTTTTTTTTTTCCTTCACACTTGTTTATTTCATTTTATTTCAAGGTGACAAAATAAAACTTCTGAATACAGAAGAAAAAAATTTCTTTTTTCATTTAATCATGTAATGCAAACTCCAGATCAAAATAGCACCAATGCTATTTCATTGAAGTTAAAATTAAAAGAATACCAGTAATTCTAAATGTATAAATATATCTTAACGTGATTTTATTAAAAGTACAAGAAAAAAAATACTACTAAAAATATGTTTGGCTTTTAAAGATTTTTGCAATAGACGAATGGATTTGGCTGAATTAATAATTAAACTAATCGAAATTTTGATTATCCATATTTCAGCTTCTCTTAGATGATTGAAGAAGTCGGATTCTGGTTTCCGTGCTACTTTTAATAAAACTATGGTTAAAAAGATTTTTAAAAAAACTCAATGAAATTCGTTTCAACGGCATGTAGAGATAACTGTATCCTCATCAACAAATATATATAAATATATATCAATTGAATTCCTTTCCAGTATCTTTCCAAATTGTCGTGATACAAAATCCTAGAGACTTCACGAAATCAGCAGCCCGAGACATACTTACGAATCGGAAAAAAGAAAAAGAGTTCCATTAGTTTTCCCGCCAAAAATTCGAAGAAGTACAACAACAAAAGAATTTAAAAAAAAAAAAGGCGAACTACCATAAATTCAGAAACGAAGCGGCGGTGTGGGTGGGTACGAAGGGTGAGGACGACTCTAATTGTAGGGAGGGGGAGAGGCAAAGGCGTGATTCGATGGGGGGGGGGATTGCAGCAGCTCTTTTACGCTTGTCAACACTCGAAGGAATTAATGGACGTTTAATGGCTACTGGGCGGAGTTCTTCCGGTAGGTCACCGGGCACACAGAAGCACGCCGGCAGATTCGCGTAGAGAGCGCGGTGATGAAGGTGCGTTGCAGTGCTCTTGGAAGGATAGGAGAGAAGGAACTAAGAGAACAGCAGAAGAAAATGTTTTGAAATTTGTTATTCACTGTTTGAAAGCAAAAACCAAATTTATCTTTCTTTTGCTGATAGTATCTCAGCTTCAAGTAGTCATGTATATGAAAACAGGATAAAACGCATATGATAAATAACCGATATGCTTCGGTTCGATTTGCGATGCATTGAAGCGGCTGTACGCAATGAACTGTTAAGTGATTAAAAATAATGATGAGAAGTCATGAGCGATTGATTGGGTTTTGAATTAGTATCGCTCTATAGAATTTGCATCGAACTGGACTGATTATTAATGTTTCAAAGCAACAAGAAGGCTATTGAAGAATTGGCGTCAATTTGTGACCTAATCAAAGGTAGCAAGCAATAATTTCTATTATTCCATAAGATAAAATCTGGACTCGAAAAACCATAATTTGTAGACTAGTTTAATTCGATTAACAATGCATTATAACCGAACAATTGATGATAAACCTCGTCATAAGTGAGTGCATTTATTTACGTCGCAGTATAAAGCAACAAAAGGGCTATTGGCGATGGACCTCGAATCATGATCAAGTTACAAGGACGACACCTGAACTGGCATCACTCGATCGGAACTTCTCACACCGCCAAACAAGGTAACTTTATGTCTCGACAGATTTAACGTGCATGCTCTCCATGTGGCGGATCTTCAATGGCTCGAACTCATGATACGCAGGTCAGGAGTCCACGACCATTATCCTTGAGCTCCGTCGTTGAGTAAGATTAACTCAAGATTAAAAGTTACATCCTTTGACGATTTTTGAAAATCAAATAAGTTCCACTGGTTTATTCCACATGGGATCAAGTCTGAAAGCACAACAACATACAATAAGCTGGTTAAAGAGGCTTTACAAAAATCAAATAGGTTTTCTGTCCCTTGTCAAAACTAAGAGTCAAAGAACCACTAGAAAGTCTATGATTATTTAAACATTTCAAATTTCCTTTGCTAGTAAGGGAGGAGCTTGACTGTTACAGGGTATCAGTCAAGGTTATCACGAGTAAGTCTTCCGAAACTGCTAGTCCATAAAATTGTAATTTCTTAACAGATTTCAAAGGTCAGAGTAGCATTTGAAGCCAATACAATGAATGGTTACTAACGTCGCGTTCAAAACAACACGAGGCTATTAGCCACGGGTCTCGCCATTTGGAATCGCGGTCAAGTGACGTGGACCTGAGCTGGCTATCCCCCCCCCCGTCTCTCTACACGACAGGTCTTCAGAGGTCTTAGGACTCTAACCCGTGACTCGACAACATTCGCCATGAGCCCGTCACCATGACCAACTAGGCTACCGTGGCCACATTGAACCTGACAGAACAGAGGCCCCAATCATCCTTGATCTGAATATCAAAATATTCGAAACATCACCTCAGCATAATTGTCCTTAATTCTTTTGTTACACATTATTTTGAATTTATGATCAATTTGATTACTACGAATCACTGACAGATGATGAAGTTAACACCTGTTGGCATTTTATTCTCCACCATCATACCAAGCTCTACAATGTTTCCGTTGAGAAAAAATTTAACATGGATAAGGGAGCGCCATGTTACAGTCTTCAATTAGAATTATAAGACACGAACTCGCGTTACCCACCGTTTGCGAATCCATGACATTAATTCTACGAAACGGTTTTCATTTTGTTAAGGTAATAAAAGTATAGAGTTGGTAAAGTACCTTTTTCCACAAATTTTGGTTACTTCAAAATCCTCGCACATTTAAAAAGTTCAATGTGCGTGCGTGTACATACATATATCATATTTAATAATACATGAAATCAATAATATATATAGAGAGAAAGAGAGATGAGAGTCGGCTATTACAGAAAACCATTTACATTTCTAAAAATAATTTTACTGACTTTGATACAAAAAAAAACTCCAAAATCATTATGGATAAGACTAGGAATGATTGTAAGGAATTATCACTAGTCACACACAAAAAAAAAAGAGATAATATTTATTTTGCCGTTATAAAATTTACTTCAAGGAAAATGATAAATGAAGGGTATTATGGAATAGTCGGGTAAAGTGGAATAGGTTGTTTAAACCACTTTAAAGGTTAATTAAGACTTCATGTGTGAAACATAGTTATTTTCAACTATAAAAGCGTCGCCCATTAGGTATAGTAGTTAGCGACGCTGACGGCTGTGTCGTAGGGCCTGGGTTCGAATCCCGGATAAGGCATGGATGTTTGTAAATGTATAGTGCCTTCGCGGCATGGGGGTACTCTAAATAGCCGTCGAGCCGCAAGTCCTTTCGTGGGGTTGGTGGAAGGGGAAGAGGTGGCAGGCTGATTACTCCCAGTGTGTTCTCCCTCAAAATTGGGGTGGAACCAAGCCAAATCGTACTGTTACCTGCATGGTGCTCAAAGCTACGAATAACGACAGGTGTACAATCTAGCCCGATGCCATGATGAATTTCGTGGGCCTCGATATGACTACCTCAGACAGGTGGCATTAGTAACAACAACAACTATAAAAGCCATATTTTAAAAATACGTGAAAAGCCATTTCTATTTACGGAAGCTACAAATATAAATCTTTCTCTGCTCCTGTATAATCAAGGTGAGCCCAAAGAAAACAGCTGAAACATTGAATCCAAAGTTTCCCCCGTTGGTCTTCGGAGAATTTTCCGTTACAGAAAATACATTCAGGGTCTTTGTTTTATGGTTCTTAAACTGATGGCATGAAATCTATGACTAATGATACATCAGGACGGAACGATTCATTGCTGCACGTCGGGTATTATGGAATTTCCTAGTATTCCATAATACCCGACACGTCATCTTAGAAAATGAACCTTTAAACTGAAGGACATCGTCAACTAAAAAGCGACCACAGTATTACACACAAACTGCAGTTCTTTTAGTATACATTATGCCAAACTTTACTGTTCAAGTCACATGCGTACTAGTAAGTTAAAATGTATGAAACCTACCTGCAAAAACTTTTGAAAATCGCAAAACACAGTTCTGTAGCGAATGGTAAGGCAAGTGGTCAACTCTCATTGAAAGGCATAATAAAACAGTTTTTGTTCAGTAGTCACGGTTTTCGCACGCATTAAGAGCTAAAAATAGAGCAAGATCTCGGTATTCCATATTACCCATCTCTGTATACATCGATTACTCCTTCACATGAGATCTTTTCAAATTTATCAAGAACAACTTCCAAAAACAAAAGCAACGTAGCTGAATTCCCTTCACTATCAAAGTTTAACAAAAGTTAACGTCCCGTTTCTCTTTTCTTTACATTTACGTTCATAGATCACATCATAATCTAAACAAACTGCTTAAGAATATTAACCCGTTCACACCACTGACGAATGCAGAGATATGCGCAATTTTCCTGATCTTTATATTACGATTAGAAAAATGTTATCTAATCATTACACCAACTTAGAAATATCTCTAAACGACAGGAATAAATTGCTTATAATTTTACTTCAGTTACAAACAAAAATTTATGCATATTTATTCAAATTCATATGACATTTCTGCTTTTGCCCCATAATGTACACATGTGAGTGAAAATGTTCAATAGCTACGTCTATTATTCAGAACAAAATAAGCTAACGAAAACTAAAAATCTGAAAACCAAAATATACAGCGGTGACTAAAAAGGTTTTCCAAACACACTGCCATTTGTAAATTGTGGACGGATTTACTAAATACTTAATTCTAATCTAATTTATAAATGATTACTATTCAAACAGATTAAAGGTCGTATTTTCCTCATTTGGATTAAAATTATAATAATTTGAATAAATTAACACACACACATATCAATAAATAAACAAAAAAATTAATCTGCAGGACAAATTTTAGAGGATGTAAATAAACACAGCAATAATGTTGTTTTATAAACATAGGACTTCGAAGCCACAAGAAGGATACTAACGATGGATTTTGTAATTCTGAACCAAGGTCAAGTGACGAGAAAGTCACATGAGTTGGTCTTAGATTCCCTAAGCTTCCACACCACTCTAATGTGAAAGCTTTGAGCTTTAACAGAATTTATTGCTACTCGACACATAATCAAGTTTTTTGCAAAATAAAGACTCGAGCCTACAATGCTTGGACAGGTATTTCCAAAAATCATGCAAAGAGTTGTTGTTTTTTAAATCTGAAATGAAAAAGGCTCTGAAAGACAGTTATATTAACCCCGCCCTCTAAAGCACCACGAAGGCTGTTGGCGACGGACCTCGAAATTTTAAACCTCGGTCAAGTGGCTGAACTGAGAATGTGACCCCCTCCTAACTTCCCCGCCACATCAATCAAAAGACGTTTGAGCCTCGACAGGTTTAACGAGTAGCGGCCTTTCGATACGGTGTGTCTTCAGTGGCACCAGGACTTGAACTCACGATTCTAAGGCCACGAGTTCGTGACCATAACCAACTAGGCTACCAAGACCGAAAAAAGAGTATAATTTTCGACTAAACATTAGGCGAGTACAAAAAAATAAAAGGCAAGCAAGCAAGCTTTAAAAACAAAACCAATCGCGGATTGTTGTGCAATTTTTAAAGAGCAGCATCAATCGAACCGAACTAAAGCATCTCTGATATGCCTTTTCTCACGTTTCTTTCAGAATCGTGATACATGGGGCTGCATCTATCTCTGTATTTGTTTCGGCTCGGATGGGCGACGAATTTTGAATGAAGAGAATAGGTGCGCAGTGGCGAGGAACAGTTTTCGAAGCGAGTTTCTTCCGCTCTTCGGTTCGACAACCTTTCCAGAGCGTTTTCGTTTGGAAAAGAAAAGCATTCGCATTTTGATCCGTCTCCTCTTGTTTGAATCCAGAAATTCGAGAAAACACATTGAGGTTTTTATCTATGAGTGTCAAACAGACTTCAGACCGATGTGTGCAGATGTATTTTTTAAGATTTCTAAGCTCATTTTTTTATTAATTGAAAACAAACATTAAAATCTAATTAGCTTTAGACCGTGATCCAAAGGCTAAACAGTACGTCCTGCATATCCTTTGAACGTATCAGACTTTATTTTTCAATGTTTTGTTGATTTAATACATATCAATAGAAACTTTAAATACTTTTTTAAGCGAACTTGAATATAAACGAGAGCGGATGTATATGACCCCCTACATATCTTAACTCTTCACAAGCAGATAAAATTGTCATCGAACCCCAATACTATAGACTTTTTTTTAAATTTGCATAGACCCCCTGGGAATTCCTGAGTCAGTCCAGCACTGGCATAAGAGATAGAAAATAATCCCCGTATCATCCACACAAAAAAAATAGATGACGGGAATGAGTTGCAGGTTTAAATAGACTACTATTTTTATGTAATTTATACGGCGTAAATATTTGGATATTTTTCTACCCGAAAAAAAAACTTTTCGGTTCGGGCTCTATTTCTAGCACGTTTTTCACGTAGTGTAAAAAAAAAGAAAAATTAGGACGCAAATTTCGTCTTCGTCACATATTTTGTCGTACCTTTTTCTCAGCCAATAATTAACCAATTTACCTCGGGTTTTCGGCATTGGGTCGCATTTGTGCCCTAGATAAGCCGAATCATATTTAAATTCAATAATTTAAAAAAAAAATTTTTAAGTATAGTATTACTTTCTGATAGTAAAAAGTTCATTAGTTGCATTATTGTAAAATACAACATGTGAAAAACGCGCTAAAATTACTTGGCCATGCCAATGATTGATATCTTGTTTGAGTTAAGGCACATGCAGTTTTGACAACTGAACAATGCATGCAGATCACACAAAAGATGATGGCTATTAGAGCTGCTGGAGGGGAAGTGATATAATCAATCTTAAACACGTTGGATTTTGCTTGAATTCTGTACCGATCTAGGTACCCGCTATCCAGAATACTCGTTGTCTCATTGGTAGACAACAGCATCCCTTTCACATTCAATCAGTTTTGCATCAAACTAGACTGCCAACCCGATGGGCCAATTGCAGAGACCTAACTCAGTAAAATGACACCTGAACACTCTGGAATGTCACAGCAGCTATGAAAGGGTTTTGAAAAACATTTAGATTGAAGAGGCACTCTTCGATCTACCATAAGCACAATGGTTTTTGACGAAATCGAATCTCAGAACCGAGACGCATATTTCTATGGTGATTCTTTAGGTATATTTCTATTTTATAAATTGGTGATTCTTCAGGTAAGATCCAAAGAAAAATCCTTTCAAGGAATGATCATTAAATGTTTGTTTTTACGCAGCATTAACATAATAAAACATTTTTTTTTTCTAGTCTTCAAAAAAAAACTGAATTCTTATCACAATTTTACCTTGGTCGATAAGGAGGGAGATTATGGCAATTTTTTTTTAAAAAAACGTCATACAACATTGGATTAATGTTTTAATTTTATAAATGCTGGGTAATTAAATAACCAGTTTTACAACTGAATCTCAAATAATTTCAATTTTCAGTGCAATAATATTGATAATAATGAAAAGATAAGGATATAAAGAATTCCAACAATTTATTTAAGAATATATAATAAATATGACCAAATAAAATTTACAGACACATAAATGTTCTTTCACTACAACTTGATATTACAGAAATAAATACAAAGAATTATGAAGCAATCACTATATTTGAGTGCAACGGTACAGATTTTTAAAAGGTTCAGGATTTAAAAGTTTTCCAAATAATGGAATGCTCTAATGTCACGTCATCGTTCTCATAATGTGCGAATTCATTTTCCTAAATGTTTCCTTCCCAATTGAAGAAATTAGAGTTGTTAGTGTCTAAGTTTTTCCCAAGAAAAGTAATTTAAAAAATTGTGGCTAAAGATAAATTTACCTTTTAAAATTACCGCAGGTACCGCTTATTAATAATGTATGATGTACAAAAAAACACAAAATTTGAATGATAAACAAAACAAAAATTCAATTCAATAAAATACCATAAGTATTTTTTAAAGCTCTCATACCGAATTGAAAAAAGTTAATTTTAAATGCATTCCCGCATTAAAGCCATCACTGAAACTAAAATAAAATTTTAAAAAAGGATTGCATATAATGATTTATTTCTCTTATATATTTTTCTTTCAATACACTATTATTTTAAGGGGGAAAAGCAGAAACACAAATTTTCCATATGTTAAAGTCTACCTATAATTTAGTGTTCATTTAAATTCAAATCAAGCACGTCTTCGATTAGACCAGGAGTTCTTAGCCTACGGCGTGAGAAAGGGTTTCTGGAGGTGCCAGATGAAAAAATTAAAAATGAATTAAGTTCTAATCTAGAGTGAGAGAGTTAATATTAAAGTCGCACTCTTCAGCTACTCGAGGACTTTTGGCGACGGACCTCGTCGTTTTAACCATGGTCAAGTGAGAGGACGACACCTGAGCTGGCACCCCCTCTCCTAATTTCCACAACACACCCAAGGGAGGACGTTTGAGCCACTACAGATTTAACGTGCATCGCCCCACTACACGGCAAGTCTTCGACGGTACTAGGCTAACTATACTCATGACATACAGGTCACCAGTTCGCTACCTTGACCACTAGACTACCGCGACCACAAAATTCTGATCAAACAATATCTACAATACTATATCCAGCAATATATTAGTCTAAAGAGAGAAGGGAAGAAGAGATCAAATAAGATTTATAGAAATGTCGACCTGGAAAAAAAAGTAAAAACTCCTGAGATTAAATAGTTGCCACCACTCGGAACAAATTTTCCTTTAGTTCATTTATTTAAAATAAAATCTTTCCATTCAATCACAATAAAAAATTTTAAAAAATTTACGACGACTCACGCAATTATACAAAACTGTCAGACCACAACAAAAAAGACCTCTGTAACTTCAAACGGCACCTGCCAACCGTATTTTGTAGTACGCCACCATTCAGCGAAAAGCCTGCATTTGTAGTATTGCTTAACATGACAATGTAGATGCAACAAAAGAGTGACACAGGTGAGGATACTGTCACCTTTTCAATATTGGTCAACCTCCACAGCAGGTGGTCTACAAGAAGACTGAATTCAAGCGGTGGTGTCAAGAGTACACCAAAACGTATGTATTAGCGTCGTGTACATATCTAATTTTAATTACAGGCATCAAAAACGGAAAGACTACAAGAAATTGAAAACAATGCATTGCACACATTCATTTCGTAATTATGATTCACGTTTGAAATTTCTTGTAAATTAGCAAAGAGATTAATTCATTCAACATCCATAAGAAATTACGCAGTATTATACAAATTAAAAATCATAATTTCTAAACATTTCACAGTAGTGAAAAATTCGCGGGTGTTGTGCTGAGATTGCATAAATAACCATATAACCTTCTCAATGACTGACAAATCAAAAATTTACACATTGAGAAATGAGTGGGAATACTGTACACCCTTTTGATTTAAAATTGGCGCATTTCACTGATCCTCCCTCAAATGAAATGTTTTATTTTTCACACCTTTATTAAAATTTCTTTCCCATAAAACTCCCTAGATAAATAATGACATGTCCTTCTGAAATTCATCAAAAGCGCTTTTTCTCCTAGTTGTTTTTGCGTCTTGCTTTTTTTTTTACAGCAAAATTACGAAAGCCATGTTACAAACAATTTCAATAATATTTATGAATTCTATACAAAACACATTTTAATTCATAATTCCAAATCTGTTCATTCACTTGGATTAGAAAAGAATTACAGCATGCTGGAAAAATGTTCACTCGATCAGGAGTTAAATATAAAATATAGTTCGTACATGAGTTCAATGTGAATTATAAACGCGACAAAATATTATCTAATTTGATCTAAAAAGGAATTTTAATTAGTGTTTATATGAAAAAAAATGTGTTTACATAGTACAAAAGAGACAAACATTTTTAAAAATAAAATTTTATTTGTCTGTTTTTCGTCGCAAATCAATGAAGGGGGGGGGGACATTTCCAATCCGAATGAAAACACTATCACTCCCCCCCCCCCAAAAACTGTTGAATTATAGAACAGACAAATAAAAAAAATACAAACATCGATAGAATGACAAGCTCTCTCCTTTTTCAGTCGACGATCTTTTCCCTTTGGAAGGATAAGCAATCATTTTCGGGAAAATTCGTAGGTGGAGCTTTTCTACTATCTGCCTCTGGACAAACAACAGCCTTCTGGAATACAGCCGAATAAGATAAACAAAAACTTGAACAGTCTACAAATGCAACCTTTTTCCCCATCCAACACGTCAGTTGGTGGCAACATTATGGTGAGTTTTGGTTTCTCTCAACAACTCGTCGCTGCTAAACTGATATAAACCGAACAAAAAAATTCTCTCGCTTCACATAACAATGGTAAAAATAGCTAAATGGTTATCCCATTTCAAATACTAATGATTAATGAGCATTCTTTCCCATTTAAAATAATTCGAACTTTTTCCAGTAAAATGCTTTTAAATGAAAATGAATCCCAATAGATAATCTTTCAATGAACGTTATATTATTTCAGAAGTAAGAACAATGATGAGGAAAAATATTTAATAAGAATCTTATATCTTCTTATCACGAAAGAAAAATTTGAATTGAATTATCCGTTTTTCTCACAAACCAACAAACTTTAAAAACACTGAATATTCACTTTTAAAAATAAAAAAAAAGGAAAGGAAAAAATATCTTAATTTTTGCCCAAACTGTCTTTCACGCATTTTAAAAAATAATTTTTAACCATTCATTTTGATTTCAATACATAGCATAAATTACTTATTGCTTTGATAAAAATCCGGTTCTTTCCTCTGCATGTATTTCTATAGTTAATTTTATATACTTAAGTGAAACCCAGAGTGCATTTGTAAATGCTTCAAAGGTTTGGTAATGCATCATGATAAACGCGCGCACGAGTACTAAAACATCTCCATTCCTAATTATATTTATTAGAACATTTTTAGACATGAAGATATTTTATGCATTTAGGTCCAGTTTGTCTGATACTACAACTTAAAACTTATTCAAAATAACGCGAATATTTTTTTTCGTGTCATATATATATAAACTGTACATAAGATTTTGAATAAAATCATTGCAACAAGTCCCACCGACTGATAGGGTGATTGTTTTGCACAAGACAAAGAACACCACTGCCTTCCATCACGAACTATGTGTGCATTGCGTTAGCTCTCACAGAAAAGGTTTCCCAAGCAAAACAAATCCGCTTACACGGTGCAAAAACCACAAAATCTTGCGCTGTTGCATCGGAAACGCGAAACGACCGCAAGATAAGTTGCCAAAGCGAGCAACCTCACCATGCAGAGGCAGCGGGAGGGAATGAGGCCACTACCGCCGTCTGCACAAACGCAACCTGCTGCTACAGTAATGACGCTAGCGTGAAGGAACTGCAATCCTATTTCAACAAAAAACAACGACGGAGAAAGAAAGCGGTTGGTTTTGCGAGAGACTGGCCCTACCAGTTTGGTCGGCTCGCAACGGCGTTCGAGGAACTAACTCCCAGTCCGATTGCACAAGGCCCTTTTCATGAAGGCTAAAACGAGTCCCAAGAAGCTCTTTTTTTCTTTCTTTCCCCTTAAACTGCTCTTGGCAGCATACTTTCTACGGCTGCCACACAGTTAGCTAGTTCTCACCAAGTGACTGCGGTAGCGGTACTTTGGCTGTTCCAACCTCCAAGTAGAAATCGGTTGGCTATGACCAACTCTTTTTCTTTTTTCCCAACTGGCAAACAAAAAGGAATAGGAAAATACATCTTATTTGAGGACGCAACTTCTTAAAACGAATCCTTTCATAAAACAGAAGTGCTTAAGAAAAAAAAAAGAGCCAAAGGTGTAGAACTTATTCCAAATTGCTATTAATTAGAGCAGAGAACAAATATTTGTTCCCATAATTCAAAATAAATTTATATCTATTTTACCAGCTAAGCTATAAATACATTTTTTCTCAACGATTAAATCTTACACAATGAAATTAATCAAATAAAACTATATTTACAAAATATGGAATTAAATATTGTTTGTATGCGGTACAGTAAAAAAGTACAGTAAAATAAAGGTCGATCAAAAACTTTACATTACATTTGAAAATTTTAAATAATTTTTTAAGACAGTTGCAGTTTTAATAGTGAAAAAAAAATATTGATATAAAGTTAGATTTAAAAAAAATTATTTTCTACAATGGATCAATAGACAACATGTGTTTTGAAAATTTTTAAATCAAAAATGAATGAAAATCGTTTTTTTTTTTTTAAATATTCCTTCTTGTAATATGAAATCACAAAATCTTGAATGAGATTTAAATAAACGAATTCATCAAAAACAATCTCGGAAGATTTTTCTGAATCATAAAAACCAGATAAGCTGGCACAGAATAAAATAACAGAAACAAATCACTTTTCTCAGAAAATAATCACTTTTCTCAATCTCGTTGAGTGGTGACCTCTCTGAACAAAAGAGTAACAAAACAAAAAAAAGTAGCTTGGAAGTAGCTTTTTCCGTATTCTCTTTTAATTTTTTGTAAAGATATTAAAATATGTTACTGGAAGAAAACCATTTGTGTAGAATTCATACTCCTATTTTGACTAGGAGTAAATAAAAAGAAAAGCCTTAAAAAACGAAAACACAATAAGGAGAAAAAACAGCGGAGGGAAAGAGGGAATTACGCTAAAACATACACAATTTATGGGTTTTCTCTCCCCTCTCCTTCCCCTATACTCCAGTGAACACCAGCATAGACATATCGTTTCGTCAACAAACGTTTTAAATGCAAAAACAAAAAAAGATAAATTTACAAAATAAAAGGAATGCAACAAGCCGATCACTTGTTTGGATCTTTTTTTGTATCGTGCAATTCTATAAAAATAAAAAGAAAACCCAAATGAAAATATCAACATGACCGACCTTGAAAATGACAAAGGCTTTTAATTAATAGATATGGAAGGGAATATTTTGAACTACTAATAAAAAGATATGGGATTATCTTTGATTACTTCATTAGAGTTCACTAAACTTCAAAAACAAATTAAACAATTGTTACGCAATACAATAATAATAAATTGCTACATTTTTTTAACCACATAGTTTTCATTTTTTATCTTAGTACACTACTTTTTAAGGCAAGTATCAAAGTGATTTTTTTTAAAGAAATAATTTATATTTAAAAATACTTATCTTATTTCCTTATTTTGTCCTCTGTATGTTTAATGCCAATTTTATATTCTATGTTGAGCTTTGAGGGTTCGAGGCGGGAGAAAATGTCAAATCATTAAATCTGTTATGTTTGCACTATTTCTCCTTTGTAATTTTCCCCCCATCCCGAGGTGGGGTCACAACGGACATTCCTTTTACCGATAGGATGTCCGATGTCAGCTAACCAAAAGGGGACTGGAGGTATAAGAGTTTTTAGAAAATAGAGAGCCACAGATGTTTTAGTTTTGCGTGTTGTTACTTTAAGTTAAAATAAATTATTGTGATCCCTACCACAACAGATTCTTTTTTGAAGAAACTGGTCAACTGAAACAGGCAGTTCCTTCTCTCCCCCCCCCCCGTTTGAAATAGCAACAGGTAATGTCTTTAATTTCGACGTATTCCGTATTTTTTAAGATTAAAAAAAAAACAAAAATACAGTAGTTCCTCATGTAAGGTACACCTTCGAATAAGGGACAATTATAGTGGCACCGGTCTATTAGAATAGAGACTGTTGGCGCCAGTTGGCGAGAATTCCTTTGTGTAGATTTAGCTCCGAGCCAATTGTTTCAACCTTTTTGTAATCAGTTCGAAAAGTATAGCGATCCCATACGGTTTGAATCCGTTTCGCTTATTAAAATTTGTTAAATTTACTTTCCCTTAATTATTTTGACCAACAGGGGCCTTATGTATTTATCTCTTGTTAAGGGACATTCTATTTAAAGGTCACTGAAAAAAAGTTTAAAGACGAGATAGAAGAAGATAAATAAAATATTCATTCTTAGTAACATGTTAGGATTTCAATGACAAGCTTGTGTTTCTCTTTAAATGTATCAAATATACTGATGCCCTAATAAATGTATCTAACTCCAACAGAGGGAAAGAATAGAGAGAAAAAAAGGTAACACATTGGCCTGTTCCATGTCTCTATTTATACACAAAATAGAACATATTATAAAGTGATTGTACCTCTTGGGGCGCGATTTCTCTGGATATACATAAGAAGTAAAAATGCTGCTTTAGGCTGACACAATGCACAGGTTTTCAAAAAAAAAAAATCCGTGCAAAGGATTATTTTTAAAAAAATTTTGTAAATACAAAATTTTATTACTCATTTCATACATTTATGCAATAATTAAACTTTTTCAACTAAGAATTTTCATTTTTAACCGACTTCAAATTTTAAAAAAAATACCTATGTGACTAAGGTATTATTTATATATCATTTATTTAAAGCCTGTTACAAACTGAATTTCTAAATAAAATATTAAGAAAGATCATTTCACTTTCACATGAAAATATTAAATTACTTATTGTTCATAAAATTAAGCAAGACAGATATTATTTGATAAATTTAGATTGCACTCCTGATGCTATTAAGATCAAACGACATTTTTGCTGATATATGTATGTACTAAGAAATCTAATCTTAATGAAGTTACTGTTAAAATTAAAGAAAGTTTTTTTAGGTTTTCTTCCAGTTGAAAGATTGACTGGGAAAGAACTTTAAATTTAATGGTTGAGAAACTTAAAAAATTAGGGCTAAATTTGCTAACTATTCGGAGGCAAGCCTACGATAATGGAGACATATGAAAGGTAAAAAATTAGGGGTACAATTCTAGAATTTGGGCGTTATATCCACGATTAATCTATGTGTGTGTCATGTAGTAGTCACTCTTTAAAATTTTTTTGTTAAAGAGCATCCTCAAAAAGCTTGTAATTTTTTTTTAATAAAGGGAGTACAAAAAATTTCTTTTTCTCTTCATCAACTTTTTGATGGCCATATTACTGAAATATATAAAGGGCAAAAAACTTTAAAATCAAGGAGTGCAACTCTCTGGAAAAGAGGCTATAAAACCCTTAACATATCAACTAGGAGGCATTTATGAGGCTTTATTTAGTTTTATGTTGAAACTGGCGAATCTTTAAGAGACCTCTGGATTATTTAACTCTCTTACACAATTCAAGTTCCTATGCTACATTATCATTTGGTATAAAGTCTTAAAATTTATTAAATCCAAAAAGTAAGCAATTGCAGACAAAAGACTACGATCTACCATCTGCTATGTAACTCTTAAATTATACAAATTATTTTAAGGATCTTCAATTGGATGTGGCTTTTGATGAAACGCTCTATGATGCAAGAAAACAAGTCGATGAAATTGATACCCTTGCTAATTTTGAGGTGACAGAATTCGAAGAAGAAATATTAATTTTGATTATGAAGCACTAGTTAATTCGGTGGAAGATCCCAAATAAAAATTCGAAATAAAGTTTTATTTTTTTTTTACAATTGAGCAAGCAATTAATGCCTTGGAATATAGATTTAATTTAATGAATATTCACAGCAATTGTTTTGAATTTTTATACAATATGTATGATTTAAAAGATCTCTAATGTTTATTAGTTAAAACCTACAAATTTAGAAATAATATTGACCCAATGGCACATACAGGAATTTTTCGGATGGGGGGGGGGGGTCCAGGATCAAAACTTCACCATTCATACCCCTATACGCCACCAAACATATTCTTTGATTTTGAAAAAATAAACTTTTGAATTTAAAAGAATCATTTAATAAAATTAATTATCAATACGATTGTAGTCAATCAAGAAAAAAACACAGGTGGTGGGGGGATACGGACCCGAGACCCCTCCCCTCCTGTGTGCACCACTGTGTTGACAGATGGGGTATCAGTGGATATAAACATGCTTGATCTAGCAGATGAGATAAGTGTCGTTTCGGCTTTATTAGATAGAAAAGAAAGCAAAATTGAGAATTTTTTAAATTTAAAAAGTTAGCACCAAATCTTGCAACTGTATAAGGAACTTTACCTTCCTTATCAATAAGTGTAGCCTGTGGAGAAAAAAAGTTTATCAAAATTAAAAAATCATAAAATTTATTATAGTCACAATTCTTTAGGATGGATTAAATGGTTAAACTACATTTGGAATTCGAACATGAATTATCTGAACCAACTGATTTAAGAAAACTAATCAGAAATATAAAATTAATTATAATTAAATTAATAAATCAAAAAAAAAATACTTGTAATTTGTTTTTGTATGTAATTTTTAAATACTTGTTATTTCATTTTTGTGTTGTGCATATATTGTTACGCTTCCTTTTTGTTAGCAAAAAACCATCTGTTCAAAGTTTTATAGGTATATATCCGTGTGCACGAATAGTATCTTTTTAATAATTTGTTGTTTTGGCTAAAGGGGCGGCAAAACTCCTAGAGCCTATTACCTATTTAAACCATTAATCGATTACCAATTCATACACCCATTTCTCTATGTATATATAAACAACCCAATTTATTACTCCAGAATTTACTACCTTTCAAACAAAAACATTACATAAAAACATTACTAACCTCCAAATGAGTACAAAATTTAAATATTTTGGAATTTCAAATCCAAATTATATTTAAGGCATTGCAAAAAGATTTCACACTCACATACTAAAAAAAGTGTTCGATTTAGTAAATCAATTATATGTTCTAAGAAATTATTAGTTAAGTAGTTAAACTTTTAAAGTTAAAAGGTTTTAAAAACTTCTGTATCCCATTCAATGACCCCCATAACAAACTAACATATATACCGTAAAATCCAGTGTATAACGCGCACTTTTAACATAAGAAATAAGATCGAAATTTACGGGTGCGGTTTACACCGGTTATAAAAATGAGAGCTTTAAAAATAAAGAAAGATGAGCACAGAAAAAAAAAATTGAGCCCATATATTGAAATACCGTTTATTTCAAAGAAATGTCATACCTTATAAGATTAAAAGGTTGTAGTTTTGGAAGTATACTTTTTTTTTTCTAAAGCTTGGAATAATGGAGAAGGCATGGATGTTTGTATAGTAATTCTTCACACACACACACACACATGACTTTAAATTCCTTCTTCCTATGTGATGTGTGCTTCATGCTTACTTCTGTAAGCCCCTGTGTGGTGCACGGGGATTTATAAATGTTCTAAAAAAAACATAAGAACATTGCGCACGTACATTTTCTCTGGTATCTTCGCGAATAATTTTTTAAAAAAATATGTACCATGTTTTTATTACTATTTTCATCCACTTCTGAGCTATGGTCCAAATTTCAAGTCTCTAGCTCATCGGGAAGTTAGTATAAAATCAATTACAAAATTCCACCCGGACAGACATACAAGAGAGTTTATAAAAACATGGTAACCTGGGTGTTACTCTTTGACCCCAGAGCCTCGAAATTGAATATGTAGACACAATTCGACCCGTGCTATCGACAGGTTGTCTTTGTTCGTGTAAATTCGTTTAAGTTACGGAGTTACGGGGCCCTTTGTCGAAATAGGGGCCCGGGTTCGAGACTAGAACTTTTTTTTTATTAACATTTCCAAGCATTGCTTGTGAGATATGGTCCATCCACTTCTGAGATATGATCCAAATTTCAAGTCTCTTGCTGATCGGGAAGTTAGTTTAAAATCAATTACAAAATTCCACCTGGACAGACAAGAAAGTGAGTTAATAAAAACATGGTAAAAAAAGTGAGTGCGCGTTATACGGTGAATATACCCCCCCCCCCACCCTTAAAAATTAAAAATTGCAACTCCAAAGTATAGGCGCGAGTTAAACGCCGGATTTTACGGTACCTTATAAAGCAACGGTTATCAATCTTTATAAAACTACACTCGCATAATTTTTTGGATACTTGTTTGAAACTGCCTTAAAAAAATCCTAAAATTAGCAAATCTTTGACAACCTATAATTCAACAGCTGAAAAACACAGTTCAACAAAAGTTTTGGCTTGACTTACTTTTACAAGAAAGACATTAAAATCTCAATAATACAAAACAAAAAAAATTTTACTTTTCGATCTTATTTTTTGTGTTAAAAGTTACGTTATACGCCGGATTTTAAGGTTTCTTTTTAATCTTCAACATAGATACCCATAAAGTACAAAATCATACATCATTGTTCATTCTGCCCAGTTTGGCCAAATAGTTATTTTAAGTTGCTTGTCTTTTGGTATTTTTAGCTGAATTAAATTGGAACAAGTTTTTTAATCGATCACTAATATTTAATCTAAAGAGGTAAGAAAAGTAAACTGCCACACAAATAAACTTCAAAAAATAGAAAAAAGTAATACAGTCGACTTCTCAATAATTCGAAGTTGGAGGGACAAAGAAAAACCTCGAATTATCAAGAGGGTAGGGAAAAAAACTCCCAAAATGCACTAAGAAAATTTTTTTCTAACACATTTAAATTTGAAATTATGTAATAAAACAACAATTGTACATTGTATAAAATTATGTCAAAGTATTTTTATTATATAATATAAATCAGAAGTTAAAAGTCTGGTATTAAAAAATACATTCATACACAATCCTATGCATCTCTTCTTCATAATAGAGGACCAATCTTTCTGAACACATATGTGGCAAGGCCACGTGTTAAACAAAAGATATGGACATTTGACAACAGGTGCGGTTGGTCTATTGTCCACTTGAAGAAGGAAAGCAGTAAGAGTGTTATCCAGTTCACCACTTTATACACTAAGAAGGGGTAGCAAACCGATGGTCATTAAAGGGGCTACATTACTGGGGAGACAGGCAGAGACAATACAACACAAAACTTGTAAGCTCCAACCTGTTTGCTACAGAACTGTACATGATAGTGAGTGTTCAAATGGCCGCAAATTTTGTAAGATAACTTTGAATTATTGCGTGTTGAGTCTGGCCAGCAGCAGATTCTACTTCGAATTATTGAGTGTACCGAAACGCATTGTTTTAGTTTGAAATTTCAAGAGTTTTTCTAGGGACTGAGCACATACTTTGAATTAGCAAGAGGTTCGTATTACCGGGTTTGAGTTATCAAGAGTCGACTGTATTTTGCACACCTCATTTTAACATTTTAAGGTAATAAATACGAGATAAAATTACAAAAATTGTATACAGCTACATGCATCCCACTTTGCATGATTTGTACAAAATTTAACATCAAGCATATAGTAAAAAAATATGAAACTTAAGTTGAAATTTCCTAAATAAGTTTTCTTACACTATAGTAAATTAAATTTAAATTTCATTAGAAATTAATTCTGCTCTCTCTCTATTACATTCTAACTAATATACTTCTGACTACTACAGTCTAAACACTCTACTTTAAAAGGGGGGAAATATCCCCTAATAAAAGATCTCTATATAAAGCAAAGAATGAAAATTAGGTAAGGTGAAATGGGAAATTTGTAAAGCTATTTGTTCATTTCAAAATTATGAAGCAATATCACAATTACTTCTTGAATAGCTTTTTATTTATCAAAAAAGAATGTAAAATACTAAAAAAAAAGACCAAAAGATTAGATCAATAAACCCAACTTTAAACTTTTCTACTGAAAAATTTTGAATACGCCTTCAATAGTAATTTTCTTTAAAGCAAAAATATCCCTTTAAAATAAAAAGAAATAAAAAAAAAACTACTAAAGCAATAAATATATTAATTATAAAATATATGTCCCTCATAAAAACCAAAACCATTTCTTACAAGAGCTATCTTTGTAATTTTACAAAGAGAAATGTTACACCCCAATAAGTTCAAATTCAACTTATTCAGCTACTGACAGCTACATTGAAATAAAATTATTCCTTATAGCTTCCTAAATTAATTTATAATAAATAATAATTACAACAATGCATACTGATATAACCCCATAATACAAATAACCTAAAACAAATACATTGATTTAATTAAGCAGATAACTGCTTATGAGAAATACATTCATCATGAGTAAACAACAGTGGCCACTTGCAGTTTAAACTGCAATTTTTAGTGAAAACTAAAATATATTCATAAACTTTTCGATGTACGAAATATTGAGATCAAGTTAATAAAAATTTATAAATAATAATTATAAAAAAGCTGTATACGGAATGAATTTTTTTTTGTAAATGTATTGTTGACTTTTATTAGTCAAACATGAATCACAATTATAGATTCATATGTTGTTTTAGCCAATACAATAAGTGGTACAATATTTTTGTCTTGTTGAAGAAAGTAAATTAGAATGCATGATGTTAGAATATCTCCAGATCATCAAGCATAGTATTTTACAAGGCAACAAAAGGGTTTGAAGTACATAAATACCAAAAAGATGAGCAGAAAAAGGTTGTAAAATTACTACTGTACAAGGTGTTTTTTTTTTAGTATTATTGAGAACATTTAGAAACCCTGTGCACCACACAATGTATCAAAAGGGGGCTTACAACACAAACATCCATGCCTTCTCCGGGATTTGAACCCAGTCCCTACGGCACCGCAGTCAGCATCACTAACCACTATACCGGATGGTATGTGGTGTTTAGCTTACCAAGTTACACTAAGCATTGTACCATGGTTTGTTCAATAACTTTTTTCCAACAGCAGATCAAAATAAAAAATTCCTTTGTCACGTTTTTTTAAAGTTCTTACAGAAACTATGTTAAATAAAGTAATAAAAGGAATGTGAAAAATATAATTGAAAATAAAATCATTTCATCACAACTTAACTAAACTATATTATTACACATACTCGATGTTTGACAAGTAGATTCGCCATTGTTTAACTGGTGCAACACAATTTAGAATACAAATTTTCAGAAGTCGTAAAACAGTTAACTAATACTAGAAATTTTTTTAGAAGATAAAAAAGTCACAATCAAGAAATCCAGATGAATTTTAAACAAATTTTATGCATTAAGTATCATGTTAGTTTTCAAAATTAAAAAATACACACTAACATTTTCAGATAAAACTGAAATAAGAAAACTACCACATGACCACTGAGATATCAGAAGAGAACTTACTTCTATAATATACATCAAAGCCAATTAATAATCGTGAATTGAGTTTTTAAGTAAAAAAAACAAGTGTATATTAATTTTAAAATACCTCAAAATTACTTAAAATACATTATTAACACCTTAATATTGGTTTTTTTTTTAAATATAAAAAGTTATTATTTGATTTATCTTCCACAGAAGTAACTTTGCAAATCTTGAAATACTTTATTATTAAAATGATAAGTTCATTTAAGAACTATTCCTCATTATAGGTCTAATATTATTCATATAATTGTTTTTCAGACAAAATTTTTTAATGAATAGTAGAAGATTATTTTAAAAAGTAAATATTTGTTTTTCCCAGTCATACTGAACAATTTTAAACATAACTTAAAATTTTTATAAATCTCAATATTTCATGTAACTCAAATAATCATGTTTGTATTATTACTCAGAAACAAGAGAGATAATTTATCAATTAGAATGAGGGGTAGAGGAATCAGTCATTTCAGAGAAAATTAATAGAACACATTTTTTTTTTTTTTACAAATATGCATACTATACATCCTATTAGTGTAATTTTAATTTATTTCAATAATATCCATATCAATTTAAATAATATAACAAAGTAAGAACAAGATATAAATCATTGGCATGGCCAAGTAATTTTAAAGCGTTTTTCACATGTTGTATTTTACAATAATGCAACTAATGAACTTTTTACTAACAGAAAGTAGTACTGTACCACTCCTCTAAATGTACTACTATTGAGCTGGAAAAAAATAATGACACAAATCTGTATCAGCACTATAAAAAAGCAAAGCAAGATATTCAGGAAAGTTTGTCGGAAAATTCCGGAAAACTATGGGAAAATTTAAATATGATTCAACTCATCTAGGGCACAAATGCGACCAAATGCCGAAAACCTGAGGTCAACTGGTTGCTTATTGGCTGAGAAAAAACTACGACAAAATATGGAACGAAGACAAAGGCAAAATTTGCGTCCTAATAGCACTTTTGTTCCACTACGTGAAAAACGCGCTAAAAAATATTTGTATAAAACCAAAATTTATACACAAGTTTTTAGTATTTTAAGCATCATAAATATATTTAATGTGCAAAGAAATTAAAATTTTCTGGATATTTCTTACAGGAATATAATATCACTGCTGCAACTTGAAAAAAAAAATTTTATTTGCATTAAATTCATTCAATTGTGTCTTGTATAAAAAGATATTAAAAAGAATATCTCCTGCATTACAAATACAGTTCCATGCATTTCACCACGAGTGATTGAATGCTTATTAACGTTGCACTATAAAGTAACATCAGGGCTACTGGCAACGGGTCTTGTAACTGTGAACATCAGTCAAATGATGAGAACACCTGAGCTGGCACGTCCTCTACAAACAAACATACTATGTCGATGGAGGCAAACCTGTTGCATTTCACTGCATATAGTACAACATAATAATAAAAGTGCAACTTAGTTTCAATTCCATTTTATCACTAATATACCTTTCAGTCTGCATCAACAGACCAGTTTTATAAAATTGATCCCATACATGAAAATAGTTTGAAAACAGAACAGTAGCTACCAGCAGAAACAATGGTTGATGTTTAATTCCTAAACCACAAAGATGGGAGACATTTTTAAAAACAAACACAAAGAAACAAGGAATATAATTCATTACGTTAAGTAAGATAAAATAATCACAGGTTAATTTTCTCAAATGAACATTGCTGTTTCAAAGCATGTTATACATCCCCGCATATTTCATTAAATAAAAAATTGAGTAAAAACATAAAAAAAATCAATTTTCTTTAAAATCTGATACTTTCCACAGAAAATCAAAAAACAATAGAATGAATGTTTGGCAAATTTTGTCCCCCATTATTTTTCTTTAAAAAATTTAATATGTTTAAAAAAAATTGTAGTTAAACTACAAAAAGGTAAAATTTTGTTTTAATCTAATTTCTTTCTACCAAACTAAAATTAAATCTATCCATTTAACTTTTTTCCCTTTACATTGACTAAAGACATTCACAAAGAAAACAACTCTTGAATTCTCACAAATCCAAATAATGTACTTATATATTTAAAATCGATACTTTTTTTAGCTGAATTAATACTTTTTGTTACTTCTAAATATTTAAAGTAGCATCTTAAATGATTTGTATTTATTTTATCATTTTTTATTCAATGGATAAAACGTATTCATATTTTATTAAATTTGTTCCTATACATTTTAAAATTTGTTTTACCATGTTTTTTTCAGTTTTTATTCTTTAATCAGTTAACAGACAAGTTAATCCTCTGCATTATCTTATTGAATTTGGAATACATTTTGGGAAGTTTTTGAATAAGAATCATTAATTTCATAGAAAAAGGATGGAAATATATTCAGATAGATTGATAGGTGTTTTTTACAACAGCATATTTTGTCTGTTTTACAAAACTTTTATACTATGTCCAATTTCCATTCTTATGCATTTTTATGTCTGCTATTTGTTTATTATCATTAAAATATAACTTAGATGTTTTACAATCTGAAGCAATTATTTTTTGAAGTTCTTTTTACTTATATCTTTCAATATATTACACATCTTTTCTTCCCTTCAATCTTTGTTGCTCGCAAAGCAAGATAAAAGCCTGTATTAAAGGCATTTTTTTTTAATATTTTTATAAGAGATAAAAGAAAAAATATATGGCAAAAATTACAATATCCATGCAAAAAGATTGAAAAAATAATCAAATATTAGTCAATTTTGAAATATTTACTCTTGGTAAAATAATAAAATTTCAAAATGTTTTTCTTTTTACATACATAAAAGCATAACACAGAGTATTATGAAAACAATGAGAAAACCTTTTTATTTAAAGAAAAAATTATGATTACAATCCATGAATTAGGTTATTGACATGTAAATGAGATCAATTGAAAAATCAAAGGTAAATTATTTCTATGAAAGTAAGGTCACATAATTCCCCCTTAGAAACTTTAAACATGAAGAACATGTTCCTTTATGTTGTTTTTTGTATCTTACCTTCTCATTATACTGATCAGTATGCAAATCAATTAATATTGAATAATAAATCATTTAAATTTAAAATCATTTTAAAATTTTACTAAACAATGTATTTCTGAGATTTTCAAATGACTTTGTTGACTATCTTTATATGATTGTTACACATTTTATAAGTTAATTTATATACACTTCCTTCAAAATAATTTTGATATTTTTTTTAAATAATTAATAGATTGTTAAGAGTGAACTGGGAAATTTGTAATAGAGCACTTTCACATCTTTTCTATCAAAAAAATACTAGAAGAGTATTTTTTTATCAATTTAATAGTACCAATTATAATCCACATTTTCAGTTTGTAAAATTAAATTCTAAACAATAACTATTTTGTTAATTTTTAATTTCTACTAACTTTTGATGACACAAGAATCCCAAGGGATAGGGGTTTTTTGAAAAATAGTTACAGAAATGAGAGGGGCAAAAATTAAGTTTACACCTTAACGTTCCCTGATTAAAGTTTTCAAAACAAATACCAATAAATTAAATAATGTTTTAATAATTCTAAGAAACCAATAAATTATTTAGAAACAAAAAAAAGAAAATTAGAAATAAAAAGTACTTGCAGCATTTTTTAACAAAAATTTGTAAATTTTTATATCCAAAAAAAAATAATTTAGATTTACAGTTATAGGTTTTGTGGGAAATGGAGCAACAAAGGCAATTATATCCCCATTAACTAACAGATTATGTTATATATAGGATAACATATAAGGATGTATTTATATTTTGTTATGTGTCAATTGGTCTTTATTATAGTTTTTAGGCATTGTGACACAGATTTGAAAATTTTCAGTACTGTCTAAAAATATTCTGTACCATTTTTTTTAAACAGAATTTTAAAAAGTTTTGTTCATTATTTTACATTTTTGCTTTGCTTTTTTTAGCATGAATTTCATATTTACAATGTCATTGATGCCTGGAGACTTGGAAAAGATAATTTTTACTTACACTTTTTTAAGGACACCACATGTTATACATGTTTCAGATCATTGTCTTGCTGAGATATGAAATTTCCATTCAAACCAAGCAGAAATTTATTTCAAATGGTACTTGCGTATTAAAGTCATCACATCCAAATTTTCAGCCAAAATCTGTTTCTTTTTCAAATAAAACACGTAAGGAACATTTTTTTGTATCATGGCATGATTTGTGAGGAGCAAATTTTGCTGCAGTGATGTAAATACACAAGTACCTTTCATATTCTTTTACAAATGATCCAAAAACACCATTGGGTTCATAATACACTAACAGAACACAAATTTTTCAACTACCTATTGTAATTACACAATCCAAAAGCATAACGGAACAGTGGATATGAGTATTTCGGAATGAGGTAAGTTTTTGTGTTTTTCCAAACAATGTAAAAACAATAACTATCAAATAAATCAAAACTTATTCTCAGAAAATAACATTCTATGGTACATTAACTGATGTATTTTAAACAGTTCTAGACATTTCAAATAAATTTTTAAGCAGATGGAAAAAATCTTTTTTACTTTATCACTATACTCATAATTTCTCTCCCTTATCCAGTTTTATTTTCAATCATTCTAGTTCATTCAAATGACTTCTAGATGCTTAGGACTTCCTCTGACAATACCAGAGACCTCGACCTGAAGTTCATAATTTAAAAGGTAGTGTGAAATAAAAAAATAACAGATTATTCAAACCTTTTCTTCATGAATAATATAAAACATACAACACAACTAACAAAGTAACTGAATTTATGCCATACTGCTTGGATTAGTAACAAAATACTGATACTTCCTTACTTATTAAGAATGACAGAATATGTGTGTGCCAACAGCTTTTCTAATTTTGAAACAAAAATCTATGTTTTTTTAAATGGTGCTAATGCTGTTGTTTTCCTTTTTTTAAAAAAAATTTTGTTTAACTAGTACAAAATGATTTGTTTATCGTATATGCACGAAAAATAATATTTATTAGCTTTGGAATAAAGTATATTCCCAAATATGGAGAGTCACTGTATATTTTAGAACAATACAAAAAAGGCACGGTTCTTCCTAGATTTAAAAAAAATTAACAAGGTACAAATTTGGAAAAAAGAGCATTTAATATTTCTGTTCCAAAGTTGGCAAAATTAAAGGGAGGAGAGATAATATACACTGCAGTAACTTTTCATAGAGAATAAAAATTTAAGCATCAAAAAATATTTGAATTGTTCTGTAGTTTTAAAAAAAATGCAAGAAAAAAATATACCAGGCACAAGTTTAAATCAAATAAATAGAAAATAATCAAAAGCAGCTTAAAAAGAACACTGATAGAGCATTTTACAAAGCACAGAATACTGAAACAGAGAAAGCTGAAAAAATAGTAGGAATTTGCATACTACTGCAACAATGCTAACGTTCAAGATAACTTGCCAAGTTGGCAACCTTGATTTTGCATGTGTTCTACGCACTGAATTGGCAAACACGTGTTTTATTTCATAAAATATCGCCAATATGGTTGCAATAATATGCAAGTACTAAAGAGTGCTTCATTTCATTAGGGAGCAAAATTTTGTTGAAAGATAAAAATAACTTTGTGAGAGAAAAATAATTAACTTTTCACTTAGAAAATATAAATTTCTCTGCTAGCATACAATAGAAAACATTTACATTTAAATTAATAATTAACTCATAAATAAGGAAAAAAGTGAAAACAATAGATCTAAAGTGCAAATATAGCAAGTTGTTCAAACAGTTTCTTGAAAGAAAATGAACATTGATACATCAATATTTTGTCTTTTGTATTTTACATTTAAAGAAGTTTGATGTTGAGTTTTATCACATTGCTTTTTTGTAATATGCATTAAAAAGTAACAAATTAAAGACTGTAAGATCAGATTTTCATAATGATTTTCTGGGTTGACAAGACTTCACTCAAAAACTACTTGAGGGCTAATAGTGAGGGAAGGGCCTTGTGCAATTTTGAAGCTTGGTCAAGTGACAGGGACGACAAGTACGTAAGAATCACACTCACCAAATATCTACAACATGCCAAAGTGAGAACTTGTGATCTTCTGGGATCGTTTTTTAGTATATATATGTATATAAATATATATATATATATGACACAATCTTATATATGTGTAGTGAGCCAAATTATGTTAAAGAAAGTGTTTATATCTTAAAGTATAAGGCACAAAAATTCAAAAGAAAAATCATTTAGAATGATAAAAAAGGAATGATTTTGTTCAACAGTGAAACTCATGGGAAAGAAGTAATTTTATTCACACAACAGAAATTTTTCACTTCAAAAATCTTTAAAAATTAAAAATCAGAAAAACTGCTGCTGAAGTAACCAAATTCGCCCACAAATAATCAAAAATACTTAAATCATTGTATTATACTCTCATTGGTTACCAATTAACAAAAAAATGCATGACAGAGCTTCGAACCGTAATTTTTTTCGTTCCGGGTTCAACTAAAAAAAATATCTGTTCAGTATTTGTTTTTGTTCCGGCAAAAATAACGGTTTTTGGTTCAGTTCTGAATGAATAATTTTATTTTAAGTATATTCTTATTTGAACTAAAAATATAATTCTAAAATTTAACTATAATTCAAAAATGTAATTATACAGTTGACATGTAATAACGATAATTATATGGTTAATGTTAAATTAGAAAATATTGATTAGTTGGTTGCAGTAACAAAATAACCAAAGATATATTGAACCAAAATAAACAGAATTCAGTTTCGATTATCATTCCAATCAAAATAACGTTTTTTTTACTGTTTGGGGTACAGTTCCAGTTCGAAGCTCTCCACATGGAACATTTCCTAGTTAAGATTTTTAAAGAAAGAAGGCCTACGGTCCCTTAAAATCTCATCAAAATAAACACTAATGTATAAATATTACAAACAAATCTTATTATCATTTGATAATAAGATTTGCATATATATTTTCTCGGTTTCCTTCTGCTGAAGAAAAAAATTTCAATCAATTAATTATTTCTACATTTCGGACATTCAAAATGCTTCATTAAACAAAAGATGTTATATAGTTAACCCTTCATTAAAATGAATAATACTCATAAATTTCTCCAAGTTCAACAATTCAACAAATTATGAATATAAAATTTATCCTCCTTTCATAAACAAGCAAATAAACTGCAATTAAACAAGAAATGGGTAGCTTCCTACATGCGTGCTTGAATTTAATTTAAATGTTTCTCTACAACAATTATTTTTCTATGAAAGAAAAAATACATATTTTATCAATCTGAACTAATTAACTAACCAAATTTCATTAAATATACCCCAATATATTTTATTATGAATTTATCAAAAACATTCCTATTCTTTCTTAGTCTTCCAACTCTCTCATATAGTTTTTACGTCTAATTGATTCCTATTGAATTCCATTTTTTTAAAGTACGAATCAATATTTTAAATTCATCACATGAAGTACTTATTTCATAAAATGTTGATCTTTAAAGATATGAGGCCCTAAAATATATATTGTATTAATATAATACAAATTAGAGTTTTCTATAACTTTTTTTTAATTCAACAATTGAAAAATATTCATCTTGTAATGGTTATTCTGCAAGGTTTCCCTCTCATAATCGACTTGATGCTTTTTCTTTATTGAAAGTTTAACTACCACCTTATGATAGAGAAAACATGATATATTGATGAATTGTTGCAAATAAAGCAATGAGGAAGGCAATTAGTTTGAGTTTGTGATTATACTGCCAACATGGGAATATAATTACACTTTCAGTTAGATGGCATTTATTTTGACAAAAATGCTAAGTGAATTATATGAAATCATGCACTAATGCAATTAAATCAGCTTTAAGTCGGAGTTGGATGAGTGATAATTATATTATCACAAGGGCTATTGGCCCCCAATGGACCTCGTAATTTTGAACTTCAGTCAAGTGAGGAGGACACCACCTGAGTTGACACCCCTTTCTCCTGACTAACTAAAGTGCATTGGACCTTGCTGCATGGCAGGTCTTCAGTAGCAACAGGACTCAAACCCATGACACTCTGACCATAAGTTTGTAACCATAACCATTAGGCTACTGTGGCCACTCAGTTGGAGTTGGATATAATTTGCGTGTATCTACTAAGAATCATGAGAATAATCTTTAGCTAATTTGGAAGCATAGTATTGAAGAGCCAGCTTCCTGAGCAACGAATTACAGTAGTCTTTTGATTATATGCAATTGTGGACAATTCTACTTTTAGTTAGCAAAGTAATAAAAGTAAGTCGATTATTTGTAATTGTGACTTTTTGGTGAATTGTTTCATATTAACTGTTTCTACTTTAGCATTGTTCGGGCTACAACATTACAAAAATGGAGCTTTCAGAACTGGTTAGTTCCCACACAATTTGGCTTGTATACTATGTATGAAGTAACACATTTGACAAATTTCAAAAAGCCAAATTGAACTAGCAAAAAAATTGAAATCTGCACAGGATTTCTACAATGTTCTAAGGGCATATTTTATTTATTTATTTATTTATTTTTTGTTCTTAATACACTATTTTGATATACTAACACAAATGAATTTTGGAGTGAGTGAATATTAACATCCCACTGTTCAACTACACGAGGGCTTTTGGAGATGGAATGAATTTTGGAAATTTTTTAAAAAGTATTATCTTAAGTCAATATACGAGGAAAAAGAATTTATTCCAGGAGTAAAAGTTATCTACATATCTCTGATAACATTAAGAACTAAATACCCTATCAAGAAAAAAATTCTCAGACCAAATTAAAAAATTTAACACTTAAATTCAATTTTGTCTAATTACATTCAAAATTTATTTGAACTTTTACTTTATATGAATAACAAATTTTCCCTTTTCAAATTAATATAAAAATGTATGATTTCCTAAATTTTAAAATAACTGCTTACAAAAAATTCCCAATGCAATTTTGGGGCTAAAAAAATAAATCACACTGTTATATTCTGGAATTTATTATATTGTATTTTGTACGGTTTTCAATATATGTATAAACAGGATAAGTTTTATTTTTTTAAATAACGAAACACTTATTTGTTCTAATTCTAGAATCATTTTTCTGACAACCCAAACCCATTTATTTTCAATAAATTTTCTCAGAAAAAATTGTATAACTGAAGTTAATTATTTTTGTTTGAGTTGTCAACCCCCCCCCCCCCCCTCAGTACAAACAATAAAATTCTTTCAAATCCCCATGTCAAATATGTGTTGATTTTTCTCAGAAAAATAATCTCTCTCCCTCCCATCCCCGAAATGAGTCGATCCCGTGGAGTGAAAGAAGGAAATGGCAACGGCAGAGTGACAGATGTGATTAATTCAGAATCTCCATGGTTCGGCCAACCAATCAGATGCCGCCATTCTCCACAACTCCCAGCTGTCAGCAGCGGCTCACTTTTTGCCTCCAAAATTTAAATTTCCTCTCCCGGAGGCCAACCATAAGCACGTGGCTCAAAGCAACTCCACTTTGCATCGGGACGTCTCATAACATTTTTTTCTCTCCTTCCCGACATATTATACAACCCAACTGACCTTAATGACCTCATTATGACCTTTTTACACAGGAAAGCAAAATACAGGATGAATAATATAATTACACACACAACATCCCTCTAGACTAGCTTACGATCACAGCAAAAATCAATTCCCTCTCTAGAGATCACTCGTCGGAAACTTCAATAATACTTCGAACGATTTAAGACGGAAACACACAAAACATTTTTTAAAAACATTCCAGTGACATAGCATTAACTAAACGGAAGGCAGCAGTACATATATAGAGGGGAACAATTTTTTCATTTACAAAAGTTCTACTCATACACAGCGCATATTCCTAGTTATAGAAACATTTTTTAACGAAAAGACAAGGACAAGTAAGATTTGAAGATGACAAAATATCACAATTCACATTATAAGGAGTAGAATGAAAGTTTATCTTACCTGATTTCTATACATAGAAGAAGACGACATTTGTTGGGGATACGCCGAGCTTCCTCTCATATTGCCCCAAGAATTATTCGGTCCCTGATAGTGGGGCGCATTCGGGTCCCCCATGTTTTTCTGCAGTCCCTGACTCGCACTGTAGTCGTAATTGTTATGATAACGCTGCAGCGAGTTAGGGGCCTGGAGTAACTGATTGAGCGTCGGAGTGGGGCCCGTTTGTTGCGATAAACTGGGCCCCGACAAAAACCTCTGCTGTTGTGAGTTATTACTAGCGCCCGGATAGCTGCCTATACCGGGGCCCGGCGATCTTTGCTGCGGACCCATGGCCCTGGGGCCCTGTGGATAGCCCGGCCTCATCTGGGGCTGATTATATTGTGGATACATTTTGTTAGGCTGCGAGTTCGCCGTCATTTCGTTCGCATTTCCCGGTCCGCCATGTTGATCACCGCTCGCATAGCTTCCTCGTCCGTATCCAGCCATGTCGCAGCCACCATGGTTGTAGTTGTCTTGCGAATTCCTGAAATCATCGCCCTCTCGGTTCGCGGTACTTTGATTGAAAGCCTGGTACTGCGACCTCTCCATGGAGGCGGGATAGCCGCCCTCCAGGTTCGCGCTCGCAGGCCGACTGTTGGGACCACCATCTTGGAATCCGTCCATCGCCATCTCCCTGTGTTGTTGCGCGGGGGAACGGTTCTTAACCATCACGGTGCCCGTCGAGTCGTCCGAATCTTCGAGGGATGTGCCGTTCTTGAGGGACTCGCCCTCCGGCTCAGTGTCGGGGGTTTTTTGTTCGGGGCAAGCGGCCATTCGAACGTGCGTTGCCATGCCTCTGTTGTCGTCACACCACCACCACCCAGCCGATCAACGGCATCGTCGTCGTAATCCAAATCAGGAGAATGGCCGGAGTTCGCGGGGCATCGCGACAGACACTTAGCACACTGGAGGTACACACTTGGGAGGAAAAAAAAACCGAGAAAGACACACACACAATTACAATCAACACACCACCATTATTCCTAAGCGTACACTGCTAAAGCGGGAACATCTGCGATACAAGATCATGTATCCATCCGCGGTAATAACACGTCTGCATAGCCATTCGTCGACACCAATTCCACTCGAAATTTCATTTTTTACGTTCTTGTACTCTTTTGAAAACGTTTTCTACCTACTTTTAATATCGTTTCAAATTCTTATTTTCATAGGAGCAATGGAACTACTTTCTAATAGTTGGCTCGAGCGCATTTGCAGTCGGTGAAACGGCCTTACCTCATCGATGGTTTCTGCTGGCGTTTTTCTATCTGAGAAATGTTGGCGTTAGTAATAGGCGCACTACTGAGTCAGCGCTCGCAGAACCAATCTACATTCCTTTTTCCTTACTGACAGACCTGTGCCATATCTCTACAGGAAAAATGCACACTTCTCTTTAAAAACATATTGATCATGTTTTTCGTTTGTTTCCAAACAACTGGACTTTTTTTTCCTTCTTGTTTTCAAACTCTCAACACGTTACTATGTTATTTTAAATAAAATAATATTCTTGAAAAACTGATTTTTTTAATTTCAAAAAGAACTTCACAAAAAAATCAAATAAATTGCTTCATTTTAAAAGAATTCAGATTTTTTTTATTATTATTATTTTAAAATTCTTTGTTTTTTATAATTTACTGAAGAAACAAAATTTATTAATTTTTGTATTTACTTTGTGAGCTTAAGCCCTGGAACTAAGGCAAATAACTTATTTAATGAATATGAAGCATTCAATTCAAAAACAAACTATTTTCCCAGATTAAAAATAATAAAATAAATTTTAATGAGCTTTTAAAAGACCTGAAAAAGTTTTTCTAAATAAGGGGGGGAAAGCGTTGTTTATTAAAAAAATTGACTTGTATCAAATTCTTCAAGAAATATTTTTAAAATTCATATTCTGATATTTCCAAAACACAGCAGACGTAATCAGAATTTCTGAATTTAGGAAGGAACATAAAATCGCACATTTTTGGCATAATTCAGTTTAGTAGCGCCATCTATTGACTTTTTAAAGTAATACAAAATTCACACTAAATATATTTCGGCACGTTTTCAGTTTATCGATTCTTGATTTTGGACCGAGCAAAAGCAAAAAGAATGAGATGTATTGTTTCTTAAAATACATCCTTCAAAAAATGTATGCAACATGCCTAGAATACAGTTTTCATGAAAAGAGTTATCGCATTCGTTTTACTTTTCGCTTGAAAAAAATTTTATTTTCATTTACATCGTAAATTTGATAAATAAAACCAAAAACATAATTTTTGTTGTAAGCTTATTATTATGCAACAAATTTTACGCCTGCTTGTGTTTAGTCGTATATAAAAAATTAAAATAAATTTATTTAAAATTTTATTTATTTATTTATTTATTTTTGCAAAATTTTTTAAAAAATTACGTACTATAATAAAATATTAAGTTTATAAGCTTTTCAATAACTGTGCACACGCGTGTTATATTCATCCAAATTAATAACACTTAAATATGTCAAAAAAGGAAAGAACGTTAAGTTTAATAACAGAATTTATCTTTCGTTTATATATTATGATAGGAAAAGTTTTAATGAAAGAAAATCTTTTTTAATATAAGTTTCGAAACTCTCCCCTTTTAAAAGACGTTTCCTGGTTTTCTTATCATGAATAAATTGATTTTGCGGTACGAAATGTCTTTAAAAAGTAAAATTCATTATAATTTAAATGGGATAACTAATGTAGTTTGTTATAAAAGAAACGTGTATTTATTTAACATAGCGTTTATCATTTTAATACAGCTATTCATTTTTTTCATGTTACTCAACATAATTACTGACTAGAAACTATGTGGAACAATTAATTATCTTCTCTGTATGTAGATAAAAAAATACTAGCATATATGCATTAAAACTGGCTATTTTATAAAATTGAAATGGTTCGCTTCAAATTTCATACAAGCAGTATTGAAACATTGCGATATGCACTGAGATTTTTAATTAATTATTTTTAAAGCATTTTAAAGTATTATCATTTTAACTAGAGTGCACTTGCATTTATTTTTTGTATAAAAATGGATTCACGTAACAGAAGAATATTTCAAGAGCTCCAAGATGCTTGATTATTTTTCCTATCTAGTCGAGGAGAGATTGATACCACTGATTTTAGTAAAATTACTTTTAGGAAAAACAGAAACTTCCACACCCGGCCAACCGGAGCACTTTGAGCCTCACTACACGGCGGGTTTTCAGTAGCATTAGATTTCGAACCTACGATCATCGGCCACGAGTTAATGTCCATGACCACTCAGCTGTTGAGGTCTTTATTTAAGTGGAACTTCGAAGCTACGCGAGATCTATTGTTGATACACTCCATAATTTTGAGCCATGTCAAATGACGAGGATCATATAGTATTCTCAAATTTCCTCACTGCGACAACGTGAGGACTTTGAGCCTTGATAGATTTAATATGTATCAGCCTCTCAACAGGATGGGGTTTAATTAGCATCAACCCTCGAACCCATGACTGTGCTCCTACCTAAAACTGTAGTTGTTATTGTTATTAGATCTTACTTGCATTAATCATTAACATCACATTTTTAAGCTGCAATACCTCGACGAAGCTGCGAAATTCTGAAACATAGTCAGAAACGAAAACAACAGCTCCGCAGGGCCGTTTTTAACCACCCGGCAAACTAGACCCTTCAAATTTGTTCGCCGCCCTCCCCTCCCCTCCCCCACTATTTCCTTCAGTTCTTACGTTGCTAGTTTTGGTTCGGGGTGGTTCTTGGTTCTTACTCTTTTTCTTTCCTTTGTTCGTTGGTGAATCTTTTTTCATTATCCACCCCCCATGGATCCGTCGTGTCACAGACTGTCAATCAACAGCCATATGGAAAGGATAGTGACATGTTTCGGCCATTTCTTACGTTACAGCATCCCGAACCACCCACCCTTTTGTATGTAAATTAGCACAGCAAATTAATGAAATCGTTTGCAATTCCAGTATCTATATATATATAAAGGAGAAAAGCGACTCACTCACTCACTGACTGACTGACTGACTAATCACGAAATCTCTGGAACTATTCAACCTACAGACTTGAAATTTGGTAGACATGTTCCTTTGATAGAGTAGACATCAGCTAAGAAAGGATTTTCCGAAATTCGAAACGCAAGGGGCGTTACGGGGGGTTAAGGGCTTTAATAATAATTGTTTCCATGTTTAAACTACTTGATGTACAATCTTGAAATTGGGTAAGCGGATTCCATTCAGAGAGTAGAGATCCGCTACAAAATGAGTTTGCTGAAAATCGACCTCCAAGTGGCGTTGCAGGGGCTTAGGGGGCGTTATAGATAATTATTTCCATTTTTAAACTATTTGACGCACTGTCTTTAAATTTGATATATATAGATTCCTTTCGTAGAATAATGATCAGTTACAAAACGGGTTTTGTGAAAACAGACTTCTAAGTGGCGTTGCGGGGGATTAAGGGGCGTAATAGATAAATATATCCGTTTTTAAACTACTTCACCTACCTGCTTGAAAATTGGTAGGTAAGTTTCTTTCCTGGAGTAAATATCCGCTACAAAATGGGTTTTGGGAAAATTGACCCCCAAGGGGTGTTGCGAGAGCGGGGGGTTTAAGGGGCGTTATAAATTCCTATTTTTAAGTTATTAGACGTACAGTCTTGAAACTTAGTAAGCAGATTCCTCTCATAGGGTAGAGATACGCTAAAAATGGGTTTCGTGAAAATTGCCCCCAAGTGGCGTTGAGGGGACTTAAGGGGCGTTATAGATAATTATTTCCATTTTTAAACTATTAGACGCACAGTCTTTATATTTGATAAAGAGATTTCTTTCATAGAGTAGAGATCAACTATAAGAAGGTTTTGTGAAAACAGACCTCTAAGTGGCGTTGCAGGGGAATAAGTGGCGTAAGAGATAAATATTTTCGTTTTTAAAGTATTTGACCTACCTGCTTGAAAATTGGTAGGAATGTTTCTTTCATGGAGTAAATATCCGCTACAAAACGGGTTTGGAGAAAATTGACCCCCAAGGGGTGTTGCGGGGGGTTAAGGGCAGATATAAATAATTATTTCTTTTTTTAAACTATTAGACTCACAGTCTTGAAATTTGGTTAGCAGATTCCTCTCATAGGATAGAAATACACAGCAAAATGTGTTTTGTGAAAATCGACCCCTAAGTGGTGTTGCGGGGGTTCAAGGGGCGTTATTGATAATTTTTTTGCATTTTTATAAATTGGACACACAGTCTTCAAATTTTGATAAGCAGATTCCTTTCATAGAGTGCAATTCCCCTACAAAATGGGTTTTGTAAAAACAGACCCAGAAGTGGCGTTGCGGGGGCTCAAGTGGCGTTATAGACAATTATCCCCATTTTTAAACTGTTAGACGTACAGTCTTGAAATTTGATAAGCAGATTCCTTTCGTAAAGTAGAGAACCGCTACAAAATGGGTTTCGCGAATATCAACTGCTAAGTTTAATTTCGGGAGATTAAGAGGCGTAATCGATAAATATTTCCATTTTTAAACTACTTGATCATCCTGCTTGAAAATTGGTAGGCATATTCCTTTCATGAAATAGAGTTCCTCTAACAAAGAGTAAAATGAAAATTGACCCCCAAAGATGTTTGCGAGGGGTCAAGAGGAGTTACAGAAAAAAATTCCTGGTTTTAATTGTTAGACCCATATACTTGAAAATTTTTAAGCATGTTTTTTTTGTTGAATAGGGATCCACTAAGAATAAATTTTAAGCAAATCAAGTTCTGGGGGGTTACTGGGCATTATTGACAAAAAAAATTATTTTTTTCGAGCTACAAGGACTATAATAATGAAATTTGGTTTGCATTTTTCTTTTGTTGAATTTAAATCTGCTAAGAATGGTTTTTGGGAGAACGACTCTCAACGAAATTACGAGGGGGGGGGGGGGTATTGATAGTAAAAATTTTGTTTTTACCCTATTAGATTTAGATTTGAAATTTGGCCTCCATGTTTATCTTATGGAGTAGAGATCCACCTAAAATTGTTTTTTCGGAAATCCACTTTGTTATAGGGTTACGAAAGTGTAAACATCATTCTATACTCAATTTTAGAGAATATTAGATAATACAAATTAGTAGTTCTGTCCTTTTTTTTTCTATCAAGAGGGGAGAGTTACAGGTATAAGTATATTTTTCAATTCAATCGAATTCTTAATGCTAGGATTTAGATATCAATAATTTATACATATATATAAGCAGTAAAAATTTATAAAACATCATGAAATACCCAGCGAAGCGGGCGGGTAACAGCTAGTAGATAATATATTGTGTATGAACAGTAGCACACACAGGCATTTTTCAAGGGGGAGGGGGGAGTCCAAGGTCGAAAGTTCACTGTTCTTGTACGCCACTTAACATATTCTTTTAATTTTGTCGATTTTCGGGAACAAAAAACAGTAAAAAATTAATCAATTAATTAATTAATAATTAGCATTAATTAATAAAATTAACTATTAAAAACAAATTCTCAATAAATTTTTACGTACTATATACATAGAATTATAATCGATCGAAAAAAAATCAAGGGCTTTTGGGGGGGGTAGGGGTCTGAACCCCAGGTGTGCGGGTAACTGTTTTTAAATTGTTAATTATCATCTTTTTTATCTTTTATCGCTTTTCTATCTTCGTAGCGGTGGTACGTTCGCTGTAACTTTAAATTTTTCTCTTTTTTCGCCCACCAATTTTTGGCGCCTCCAATCTTTTGCCTCTTAGGCACGTGCCTAAGTCTAAAAGCGGCCCTGCAGTTTCACTGGTACCTTATTCTCCACACCATCCCAACCGGAATACCAATAATAAGGCAAGAGAGACAGAAAAGCCTAAACTAAGTTATTGCACACTTCCCGCCAAACACTATTCATCCGAAAAATTAAGGGGGCAGAGGAAGCTTAGTGATCATAGTACAGACTTATAGCCGGAGTGTCATGAATTCAACCCCCAATGCCTCTGAAGATCCTCCATGTAGAGGAACTGATACACATTAAATCTGTCAAAGAACAAAGTCCTCCCGTGGCGTGGTGTGGAAGTGAGAGCTTAGGTGTCGTCCTCGTCACTTGATCGTTGTTCAGAATTGCCATATCCGTCGCCAAAAGCGCTCATGTTGCTGAAGATTGCGACGTTAATATTCACTCACTCACTGTTCTGTGGAAGGGTGCCAGCTCAGGTGTCATCCTTGTCACTTGCTCATGATTGAACATGAGGAAGTGCGTCCCCGTTAGCTTTTGTACTGCATCCCGCTCAATATCAATAAACAATCAACCTATAAGATACGAAACATACGCTAGCAAATACTTTTTGTCGCTACATATAAGTAAAAAAAAATGAGTAATATGCAGTTGGTTTCACACACATGGTGTAAGTTCCAATTCTGACTAAGCTGCGCCAGAAAATTTAAAAAATGGGAGAGAAAAAAATAAAAACTCACGTCCCATTTTGGTTCAAAATTTTTTCCTAAATCTTTTTTAATTTTTTTTTTTTTTTTTTTTTTTTTTAAAGGAAAAAAAACACTCTACATTCGTTAGGCACTTTTTCTTCAAAAGATGAGCGTTTAGCTTTATTAATTTAAGAGCAAAAATACCAAACAATTTCAAAAAAGGATTAAAGATATCAATATTAAATATAGTTTGACCATGAAGAATAATATTTAACAGTTGGATTGATAAATTTATTAACTTGGCACTTCGAAGCAACATGAGTTCTATTGGAGATGGATTTGATCTTTTTGAACCTCGATCATACAACCAGTTAAAGGACCATACAACCAGTCAGATCAGAGGACCAGTAGCGCACACAAAATTTTTTCAAGGGTGGAGTCCATGGTCGAAAATTCCCCAACTTGTATCATACCTCAAAACAACACCAATTGATTCTTCGGATTTTGTCAATTTTGTCAACAAAAAACAATAAAAAATAAATTATTGAATTAATAATTGGCATTAATTAATATAATAAATTGTTAACTACACGTACTTACTTAAATTTTACGTTTTATATATATATATATATTATATAGGATTATCATCAATCTCGAAAACAACTAAAGGGTCCGGACCCTCAGGACACCCCCCTTGTGTGCGCCACTGACGAGGACGATACCTAAAGCCTCGTTCCTTTACATAGTCGAGGAGCATCGAAATTTTGATAACTGGTACATTTAGTTTTAATTGAAGTTTATGTGAGGGTACACCCGAATTTTCAAGTGAATTTAAGAACTCCGTGGGATATCAAGTACTTTTTTCTTTATCCATGATTGTATTAATTGATAAATATTTCTTCATCCCCCCTCTTCTCCCCCGCACGTCGTTTAAATTTTCAATGTTGATTTTATAGACAATGTCATTGTTAGGCACCAATATTGATCTTGCTCGCAACCACTGATCCCAATTTAAATTTTGTTGCAAGCCCGGGTAAATTTGAGCAATAAGATTTACATCATTTTCTTCTACATTACAAAATTCTCTGGAAGTAAAATATAATCTCCAGCATTTGCGTCCAAACATCCATAACCAATTTTCAATTGCGTCTGGGCATAATGTTCCGAATCTACGTCATTATGACGGTGCACTCTCATATTCCTTTTCAGATTCGTTTTGATAGTCATTAATAATACGTTTAGCTAAAACCTTTTTCCGGTTCCTCCCGGGGCGTCGAGAAAAAAAGAGTGCACCACTGCCGGATTCTATTTTATGTAACACTTGTTGGAAAACGTGACTTTGTTTTGGAGTTAATTGAGGGATAAATTCTGTTACTTGATGTTGCAATACTATAAAATCGTAGTTTAATTCTCAAGCAATTTCATTATCAAAGCTATTTCCGTCGACACGTCTAGGACTAATCATTCCAAAATCATGTAGCTTCTTCCCAACCATTCTGAAAACCTTTATTGCGTTTCGTTGTAGATGTGTTCATTGAAAGGCATATTTGGTATAAAAAAAATCTTCTTTGATAAAATATCTTCCGCCATGTAGTCTTTGTACTTATTCCAAAAATTCGAAGTTATAAATACTTTCAGAACTAATTAAACTAATCAAAACTACTAAAGTAATCAAAACTTTTAATGAAACTGTCAATTAATATTACCATAGAATTTTCAATATCACGCGCACGTAATTCGCTAAAACTATTTCGTTTTCCTCTTTAAAAAGTGGGAGAAAATTTGCATTAAAATATCTGGGATTGTCGGAATAGAGAACTTCTTAGCCAACTTGGTGATATTTCTCAAAGTTTGAGTTTGGCATTTAACAAACGTAACGTAATACACGTTAGACGTTTAATAAAAAACCATTTAAAAAATTGCTTTTTGTAAAGATGCTAAATTGCACTGTGTTTCAGTTATTTGTTACAAATGTGAGAAAATTTTTATTAAAATTTCCATTATTGATCAAATGATTAATTTTGCGCCAACTTGGCGGGGTCAACGTTTTACCTGCATAGCTCCCGTTCCCGTAGGAATATGGAGATAAAATATATCTTATGTTACTCCCTGATAAAGTAGCTTTCCATTGGTGAAAGAATTTTTAAAATCGGACCAGAAGTTCCCGAGATTAGCCAGAACAAACAGACAGACAGATAGACAAAAATTTTAAAAATTGAATTTTTGATATAAGTACCTTATGTACCTTTAAATGCATTTAGTAAAAAGCTGCTAATTTGAAATTACAAACAGACACTTCAATTTTATTTATTTGTATAGATTGAAAAGTTGAACAAGATATATATAGGGAGAGTGTGAACTAATATAGGAATTGAATAACTGCCGAATCGATTGGCCTTTCGGCCCCAATACATTGAGGGTTGAACACTCTAATGGAATACTACTATTATCCCAAGTCTCGTCCCCAAAATGAATTCCTTAGTCGTGCCCTGCTCTTCTAAGACATAAAAGGTTGCAACGTAACTGTAATACTCAGTTGAAAATAATTTTGAATTTGTGAGGAATTCCCCTATATTCTTTCCAGACCTACACAGGAAGCTGTCTTCTTGATCATTTTATTTTTAATAGCAATATGATTCATAATAAGCTATTTTCCTGTTTCAGTATTTCGCAATCTACTGGTATCTGCAATAGACTGGTGTAATTTTGTTCTCCCTCTGTTCTTTCGCAGAGGTATTTTTAAACACTTATAATAATATTGTATTTTCTTGTTCACGCATAATTTTTTGTATAATTTCCTATCTATCACGTGTCAAATCGAACCTGGGTAATCATTAAAGTTCACTCAAGAAAACTCATAAACTTACATATAAGTAGTACGTAACTTTGCTTTCCTGTGTTCTGAAGAGCACGATAAAGACCTGATGTTAAATAGTAACTTTGTACATTTAAATACTAATATAATTTTCCTTTTTTTTTTCATGATAAAGTCCAACCAAAATAGGGCCCTCGTTTTTTTCCCCTTTGCAACACGGACTTTAGATACCCAGCTACGCCTCTGTTTGCCTATTGTCTTACAACGCTTAATAATCAATGCTCGTTTTCCTTCTTAGTGAGTTAAACCTCTATCAAAAGGTAGCTTCTTGTAGTTTCATTTGGTATTGTTATAAGAGAAAAAAATTCTTGCTGCTTCTTTTGACTAAATAATTTTCATTACAAAGCCTGTTTGAAAAACACTTCAGTATTCACATAGTATTATTGACGTTAACGCAGTTCTAAATTTAATTGTATGTTGTAGGAACTTCATGGTACTTTTGAGCTATGTTAAAAAAATACTAGTTTTATGCGGGTTTTTTTTTTAATCCTAATTGTAACCAATACCATCCAGTCAAACAGACAAATGTGATTCACAACATAAAACATATATTAAAAGCTAATCCTGATCTATATATATATCTGCCCGTTTACATGCATACTCCTAGTTGAAGAGTTGTTTTTCACATATGAACTAATCCACTTAACGTGTTTACTATTGTCTCTATATTAGCAGCAGGGGCGCTCTAAGGTAGAGGAAACTCAACCGACCCCAGGGCCGGATCTACGTATGGGCTTAATGGGCTGCAGCCCAGGGCCCCTTGGCTTCTAGGGGCCCCCGTTGAAGATAACAATCATTAAAAGGTGTTTGCAATCAAAATAGTAATAAAATAATAAACAAGTAAAAAAATGCTTTTCAAAAATAAAATACCCGAAATTACCGAATTTATTTTTATTTTTGAGAACAAGAGCACAATTTACTTTAGTTCTTCCGTCTTACCACCGAATACGTGGAAATTAATAATTAATAGTCAGAGGCTCTATCATAGGACGGTGCCGATGAGCATCATGAACTTATACAAACGTAGTGACGCTTTTTCTGTAGCCATTTATTTTTGTGCAAAAGGTGCAATCAGGTTTTGGGCCTAAAACCGGATCTTACAAAGGATTAAAAAACCATAGCATAACATAAGCTTTGGGCCACCCGTAATGCGGGGTTGCAGGGGTGTACGTTAAGCCACTGAAGTGAAAGGGGAAGGAAATTAGCCAAAGAAAACGGAGAAACACAGCAAGCAAATATTAATGAGGAAAATATGCAAGATCTCGATGATCAGCAGCCTTCTAAAAAATATATTGATCAGACAGAGGACATCAGTGTTTACAAAATATTGGGTTTGAGTTTACAAAATACGTTGACCTAAATCGTTAAGTAACAATTTTATCGATTGTTTCCTACACGTGAAATGAGTTATTTGCAAAATAAAAATCCAAACAATATATATTCTGTTTCGGTAAGGACAAAAGAGATCATTTTTGAATAATCCTTTCATTAAAAAATTTTAAAATGGCCAAATGCTGGAAAGATCTTGGCAATGTTATTTAACTAGTATTAGTAGTTTTTGTTTGACCTGCAAACTTTTTCTAAAGCAGATTCTCAATACACAACCGACGTTTCTAATAGGAAATACTTTACAAGTTGTTTAGAAAATCAGGAAAATTCTATCGAACATAAACATTCAGTGCTAGTTTGGCTGACACGAAAAGAAAATAAGTCTGTTTTACAAGGGGAGGGCATGACGAAGGAAATTCATTTGGGGACGAGACTTTGTGTATTAGCATTACTCCTTTAGGACAGTGGTCTTCAAACTTTTTCAACTCATGGAGCCCCTAGAACTTGAAGGTGCTTTCGTGTAGCCCCTGGAACTTAAAGTGCTTTCATAGAACAACTTGAACTAGAAAGTGTTTTCGTGGAACCCAATTTCAAACACATACGTCGAAGAGTATGTTTCAAAGTAATATTTAAAAGTAAATTCAAAGTAAAAACTCATCACGTCATAAGCCCTTCTTGTAAAAGCAATGAAAAAAGTTTTTGCATTTATTATTAAAAAAATTCTAATCTAATTTTGTTAATATAATTTACTCATTTAAGTGTTACCTATCCATGCATTATATTTAATAACTGAGATATGTGCTTCCTTTTTTTCACACGGTTGAAGTTTAGATCTGTTGAGATTAAGTGTAATCGCATTACTTATTCTAAATTTAATTTGATTTTATACTTTGTTTTTGTAGCCATTTATATGTTTAAAAATATCTTTCACTTAAACACAATGCTCTAAATGGCATAAAAATGTTTATAGATGTGTGGGAAATCCCGTGTATATTGCATGAGAGAGAATTTGAAACCTAAAATTTAGAAGCTGTTCTTGCTTAAATTTAGATTTTAACATCAACTCTCTTAACATGTTGTTCGTTTTCCTTCATTATAGGTGTTGTTTTCCACAAATGTAAAAAGGTGCATTGTCCATTAGAAAACTATTCAGTTTTGCAAGACATTGGGCTGACTAACCAGAATAAAATTAACTCGTGGAACCCGAGATAGTAAACAATAGAATATTCACAATCTAGTAGAAAGTATATGTATATAAAGTTTAAACGTTTTATTATTCTTTTATTGTTTTATAATAAAAGTTTAAAAAGTGCTGCAAAGTAAAGTTATTATATATAAATAAAATTTTCAATGAATAGGGAGGGGGAGGCGATGAGCTTTAGATACTTGTAACTTATAAACTTCATAGAAAATGTGAATCCATTTTGCATACTTATTTATTTCTTCTGGATTTCTTATTGTGACTTGTGGAACCCCTGAGTATGCCTTGGGGAACCCCAGGGTTCCATGGAACACACTTTGAAGTCCAATGCTTCAGGATGTTCACCCCGCAATGTAATAGAGACGAATGGGCAGTCAATTTGGAGAAAATAGCAATCGAAATTTAAACTATACAATTCATTTTATACAATTAAGTTTTAATCAGCTGCAGCGATGAAGTGGTATAGGTGAGAGCGTACCTGCATCTTTTGCGATCGATCAGGGTTAGAGTCGCAAGATAGAATTGCTTTTTTTTCAATTCATTTAATTATTTTTACAATTAAATAATTTTTCTTATCAAATATTTTATATAATTAAAAAATAATTGTAATAATAAAATATCATAAAAAGTTTTACATATAATATAACTATTTTTATAAAACTATTTGAAAATATTTTATTCTTTAAAATACAAAATACTTATATGAAATATCATTTAATAAAATATATTTTATAATAAATGTTATTCATTAATAATGCTATAATAATTAATAATGTAATAATAAATTAATGTTATAATATATTTATAAAATATAATATAATATTTACATAACTTTAGTAGCTGTTTTAGTTCTAAAAATATAAAATAATTACATAAAATATTTAAAAAGCCTTTTTTAAATAAATTTATTTAATTGTAAAAATAATTAAATGAATTGAACAAGAAACAAGTCGATCGCGTGACTCGAACCCTGAAAGCCCGCGCGGAACGCAGGCGCATTACCACCTATGCCACTACATCGCTGGAGCTGCAAGAAACTTAATTGTATAAAAGCTAAGTACTATAAAGCGGAACTGACTGTCTATTCGGCACTATTATATTGACGGTAAAACGCCCCAAAGGAATATTACTATTACACAAAATCTCGTCCCCCAAGTGAATTTCCGTAATCGTTCCCTCCCCTCGTTAGATAATACGTTAAAGGAGCAACTATAAGAAAAGATACACACTATACACTCATGTCCATAAATTAAGGATAATTCAGAATCACACAAAAATTGAACTCTAAAATAAAAATTTCACCTGTAGAATTTTCACACACATCTTGAAGAAGAATATGCAAATTACAGGAAACCACCAGATAGCGCGGATAGTACGTCACAATGACGAGAGTGTAAGAGAGAGGTATATAAGGAATGGTGGCAAAGAAGTAAAATTATTCACAAGCGCTTTAAAAGCCTTTCAGTGCAATAACCGCATAGTTATGGCACAAAGAAAGCTTTTGGATGATTTTTTACGTGGTAGAGTTATCGGACGACTGGAATGTAGACGTACTCAGCTGGAAGTATCCGAGGAACTTGGAATCGCCCAGAGTGTCATATCCAGGCTTTGACAACGATTCCAAGATGATGGTAATGTGAGTAGATGTTACAGCACAGGTCACCCCCGAGTTACAACGCCGAATGAGCAGTTACTGCCAAAAGAAACGGAGCACAGCATCAGACCTATCTCGTCAGCTCTCTTCAGCTACCGGTACGACAGTTTCAAGGCAGACCGTGTACAGACGCTTAGGGCACATTGGTCTATATGGTCGTAGGCCTGTCAGATGTGTTCCCCTTACCGCAACTCACTGTCGCCTGCGATTAACCTGGAGTAGAGAGCATGCATTGTGGACACCGCAACAGTGGTCTTGTGTGATGTTTTCCGACGAGTCCAGGTTTAGTTTGCAGTATGATTCTCACCGGACTTTCATATGGAAAGCGCCAGGTACCCGTTACCACCAAGAGAACACCATTAAACGACACCGTTACGGTGGTGCAGGATGGCTCGTTTGGGGAGGAATTATTCTTGGTTCCAGAACTGACCTGCATGTTCCGAGTGTAACGATGACAGGCCACATCTATCGGGATGTCATTCTGGAACAACATGTACGTTTGTTTCGGGGCGCCATGGGAGCTGAATTTCTGTTTATGGATGACAACGCCCGTCCTCACCGTGCAAACATTGTAGACGAATGTCTTCAATCGGAGGATATCCCCCGTATGGATTAGCCAGCATACTCACCGGACTTGAATCCAATAGAGCATGTGTGGGATATGCTTGGCCGACGAATCGCAACTCGTCAACCCCCTCCCACCTGTCTACCGGAACTTCGGAGGGCATTGCTTGATGAGTGGTGTAATATTTCCCAAGATCAGATTGATAATTTGATACTCAGCACGCGTAGGCGTTGTAAGGTCTGTATTGCATCGTCCGGGAGACATACTCCATATTAACCATCATTCTAACCATGTTATACTGTTTTTTGTAAATAGGTTCTTTTTTGAAATTTGTTCCAGGGAGTAAAAATCGCAATTTTTATTAATTATGTCAAACATATAGCATCTTTTTTGCTCTTTACCTTTTGTTTAATAAATAGACTATACAAATAAGTAAAATTTGTTTTACTTCTGTCTCTTTCTTTGCCTGAACTTCATTATCCTTAATTTATGGACATGAGTGTAATATTACCACAATGCCCTCAAACATATTATTGCGGTAGTACAGTATTTGGTTATAAGAGGTTTAGCATTCAGAGGTACCGAGGAAGTTTTTGATTCTCCTCATAATCGTAAATTTATGTTGCCCTGGAACTGCTAGAAGAGAGTTCGACCCATTCATTCGTGAACAGTGAGAATTACGACCAAAATCGTTAATATTGTACTTATCAAGAACGTTATATTAGCAAAAAATCGAGATCATGGGCAAGCACAAATCATTAAAATAATTACAACTCAAATAAATAACGTTTACACAAAGTCAATTGTGATGGATTTAACACCAAATTTGTCCCACAATGACCAATTTGCTGTTGTACTACGATATTGTTTTCCAGGAAAAGTGTATGAAAGATGTGTCTCATTAATAAAGATTAGTAGTCTCACTGGATTATACTTATTTAATTATCTACAAGAATTTTTAGAAACAGATGGACTGCTATTGGATAATTGTAGTGGGCAGACATTTGCCGAATCTGTCAATATATCCGTTCGATATAATGGTATGCTAGCTCTTCTAAAAGAAAAAAATAATAAATTCGCTAATTATGTGTCGTGTGCTGCATATTCTCTTAGTCTGGTTGGTGCAGAATCAGTTAAGGGTCCCGTAGACAGAAATTCCAACTCTAAAACGATGAAAGCGCCCTCTTCTGGGAGGGGGGAATGGGCATTTCTAAAGGAAAGGCCAAGTACTCATGAGTACTGATCTTAATGATCGGAGGTAAATAGTTCCTTCATAAAAGATAAGTTATATGCCTTTTTTTCTTAATTTTCAATATTTTCTTGACTTTGAAATAAATATTTTTTTCAAGCTATTATTTTTCCAAATTTACATTTACTTGATCCCATTTTCTGATGATTATGTTCTGACAGCTGTCATGATGAAAGAAAATGACGTCACAGAATCATACAAGCCTCTTCTACAAAAGTTGAGAGAGGAATTCTAAGTGCAAAGGGAGCTCGAGACAGGAAACGCTCCCCCCCCCTCTCTTTCGCCTTCTATTTTTGTTCTTGGAGGGTCCAGTTTACAACCAACTGAAGACTATTTGTATGACAACTGACCCCTCTTTTACTGCCCACTCCATGGCAGTTTTCAATTACATGAAAACTATGCCTGACATTCTAGTTATACAAAGAAACTGCTTTTTTTACGCTGTTTCGTTTCTGTTTTGAGGAACATCAGTTTTTCATTTGAATTTTATAAAAATATAAGTTTTAGTTAAGGCAGAAACCTTTATATATATATATATATATATAATATATATATATATTTCTGTACATTCAAAACAATTTTCTGTGATATTCTTCAACATTAAATTGCATCAAAATCCTTTTTTAAACAGTTTAATGACAAGAGAAATTTATAAATTAATGGAATGAATAGTGTAATGTGATTTAAATTATTCTCTTTCCTGAAATATTTCAGCTCAGTTCTTTATTTCCGATTCAGTTCAATAATTTTATTTAAAAACGGCTTAAGACATGTAACAAAAAAAATCTTATATAAATTTAATAAAGTACAGTGGCGTAACTACCAATGGGCTAGGTGGTGCCGTGCACAAGAGCCCTTGAGCTCAGGGGACCCTCACGCCTTGACCATCAAGCAAGTCGAGCTTGCGATAATTTCTCCCATAATTGAGGTATAAATATAAAAGATTGTTACATAGCTGTAATCATGGCAACTCCGTTGAAAGTAATTTCCAACTTGTAAGGAATTCCCCTAAATTCTTTCCTTTGTTTGTGTATAGTGTTGCGAATTTTACTTATTAAAAAGTTTATATTATTTTCAATTTTTTCATTTTTCTAATCTTTACTTGAAAATAAACATCAAGTTCCATGAAATGTCTTACCATACATCTAAAAAAATCTACACAGGGAGCTATTTCTTCTTGGTCATTTTATTTTTTATAACAATATGATTCATAATAAGCTATTTTCCTGTTTCAATGTTTCACAATCTGGTATCTGCAACTGATGTAATTTTGACCCCCCCCCTCCTCAGTTTTTTCGTGTGTTTTACTTTAAATAATTATAATAATTTTGTATTATATTTTCTTGTTTGTGCATATTCTTTTTATCATTTCCTATCTATCACATGTCAAATCGAACCTGGGTAATCACTAAATTCACAAGAAAACTCATATGCATACATGTAAGTAGTTTGCAGCTTTGCTTTCCAATGTTCTGCAGAGGTTGACACAGGGCTGATGTGAATCAGCTTTGTATATATATATATTTATTTATTTTTTATTAATAAACTCCACCAATATTCTCTCTTTTTTTTTTTTTTTTGCACCAAGACCTTTGGATACCTAGCTACGCCACTGATAAAGTATATTGAGTATTGGTTTTGGGACCCACACAATTTTTTGGAAGAACAGTTTTAGTGTTGGAATTTCTAATATAAATTCAGTTACAAAAAAAAAAGAAAAAAGGAACGAGTCTTGCAGTAGTCGCATATGATGTGTAACATCTGACATGTTATCCTGGTAAATACGCATTAGTAACATAAATCCTGAAAAAAATTAATCGGGTATGATTGGAAATAATTTTCTATCGAATAATTTTATCTTTAATGAAAATTTTATTTAATTAACACAAAGAGTCATGTAATTTTTTATCAAAAATAAATATTCTTATTCAATTTGGGGAAGACACACACACAATGGACTTATGATGACTAAAATATGACACATATACTTGAGATTTCAAAGTATTTAATAACCTTTGAAAAACAACGTCAATAACAGTACCACTGTTAGTTGTCGATATATTTCGGTTTGTGTTCATTTCGAGCTTGAGCTCATCATTCAAAAAGCTATGAGCGGACAATCGTAAAGTAAACCTGACTGACAAGCAGATTTGGTAAAGCAGTAATTGGTTCGGCCGTTTGTTTCTGAGAGATTTGTGTTTGTTGCAAAAAAAAAAAAAAAAAAAAACCCTGCTGCGTGGAGTTGAATTTTGTGCAATTCTTTTCGGCTGTACTCCTTCAGTTTTTAATTTTTTTTCTCACGTTTCTTTTGTCGAAAATCTCGCATACATTCTGCTTTGGATTTACGCGTCTCGGCAAATCACAAAATCGTTTTAAAGTTATTGTATTCCAGATTTTAATTTCAATTAACTTTTTTCACCAATCATACTAAATATGTTTCTTTTTATCACACTAATGTTATATTTTTAATATCACAAACAGAAACCAGCAATATATTTTATAAAAAACAATAAAAAAAGAATTTAAATCAGCATTTAAAACCGTGGAGGATTATATACCATAATGACTAAAGACGCGAGATTCCCAAGTTCAAAAAAGGTCATGAAGAATACAAAGAAACTGTAAACTCAAGTGTCATTCTCGCTATCCGATCTTGGCTTAGAACAGGGATGGCCAACTCAAATGACCTTGCGGGCCACTTCGGAAAAACATTATAATCCTGCGGGCTGCCAAACAAAAATTATATATCTTTATATTATATTTAGACCCATCACAAACATTTATTGGAATGAAAAACGGAATGAATTATTATTGATTTCATTATTTTTCATCTATACAAGCATAGATAATTTATAATAATAATGCAAGGATCAAATATGTCTAATTCTAGCAATAGGCAGCGCGATGGAGTTACAGGAATCGAGTGTGATGCTGCGCTGCAATACCGCACACTTCTAAGAATGTATTAAAATAAAAGAAAGGTAATAAAATAGAAACAGTTATGAAGTATATTTGTTACAAAACACTACATTAAAAACAAAAATATTGTACAAAATAATCATATTTTGTAATGAATCTTGAGGGCCGCAAAATTATTCAAGGCCGCGGGTTGGCCACCCTTGGCTTAGAATTACGAAGTCTGTCGCAAATAACATATATGGCTCTAGAGCAGTGGTCTTCAAACTTTTTCAACTCTAGGAACCTTTTGAACTTGAAAGTGTTTTTGTGGAACCCCTAGAACTAGAAAGTGTTTTCGTAGAACCCCATTCCAATCAGAATTTCCCGGGATTTTTGGGAAAAATCTCTATAATTCCTCAGATGTCAAACATTCAAATTATGGAGTGAGTGAGTGAATATTAACGTCACACGAGAGCTTTTGGTAACGGACCTCGTAATTTTGAATCATGGTCAAGTGACGAGGATGACACCTGAGATAGCACCTCATCTCCTATCTACCACACTAAAGGAAGGACGTTTGAGCTCTCGATAGATTTAACGTGCATCGTTTCCCTACACGGTGGGTCTTTAGTGGTGCTGGGCTTGAACTTTAAAATTGTGGAACTATTTGCCTTGCAGTGCATTAACTTAGAATTCATTTTGAAAAAAAAAAAAAGCATTGAATTTTTTATGGATTTGCAAGATCAAAGTAAGAACGTCGACCTGGAGGTTGTACTCCTTATTCAGAAGACCTTATTTAGAAAATGGCAAATTTTTTAATTATTTAGGGGGCCCCCAGGTATCATTAGCCCAAGGCCCCCAATGGTCACGGTCCGGCCCTGCAACCGACGTCCGAGGTGGCAAATTTTAAGGGCGGCCTTTGGATCGAATTTGAAAAATACTTGCTTTTTGTGACGAAAAAATTGGTATGAAAATAGTTTTTGAAATATTATTATTTATACCTTGGAAACCTGATACCATATTTAAATACCTTGCATTTTATTTTAAACTGAATTGAAATGCCTACTACTGCTAGTAAAATTTGTATATAACATGACTGTATCTTTTTTTTAATAAAAATTACACTGCGTAGCGATTTGTTGTAGCAAGTATGTAGGCCCCCGATCTTAGGATACAGGTACAAACGATTATCTTTTGTATTGGTATTACTACGTTAAGAGTGACAAATGTGTATAAAATAATATTTTGTTTAGAGCAGCGTCCGGCAAATTCCAGATCTTCAAAATTCTGCGTTTGGTAGAATTAAAAATTATGTTTGTTAAAAATTGTTCACTTTTCTAATTTATAAATTTCTCTATAAAAAAAGTTACTTGCATTTACATGCTCATTTAAATATTTGAATGGCTTTCTGATAGAATTTATTTTTAAATATGTATTTGATTAATCTTTTTTGAAATTTTCAGTTATATATTTGTATCTAGCATTGTCAATCTGGTATTTCATTTCGTGTGTCTTATTTTCTTATTCTGTACTGCGTACTGTTTAAAGTTAATTTTCTTATATTTTTGAACTTTGAAGGCTTCGAGGCTGGTGTGTACGTTAAATTATGAAATTTGATATGTTTTTTCTTATTTTCTTCTGAGACTTTCTCCCCATCCCGAGTGGGTAGGGGACAGAGGCAATAAGAATTTTTGGAAGATAGCGAGCTGCAGGAGATGTTTCATTTTAGTCTTGAATGTTGTTATTTGAAGTTCAAATAAACACTTCTCTACCATCAACAGATTCATATTCGAAAAAAATGACCTGCTAAAATTGGCACAATTCAATCTCTTACATTTAGCTCGTTTGAAATAGCAACAGGTAATTATGCTTATAATTTCGAATTAATTTGTATTTTTTAAAACTTAAAATAATATACAAATTTATCTTGTAAGGTACACCTTCGAATAAGGCACAATTGATGCTGCTACGGTCTCTTTGAATTTGGAACTTATGTATTTACCTTTCCTTAAGGAAATTCTATTTAAGGGACACTGAAAAAAGTTTCTTTTCCTTTTTCGTAAAATTTTAAGATTTCAAAGCGAAGTTTGTGTTTCTCTTTAAATAAATTAAATATAGTGATGTCCAAATAAATCAATGTAATTTAACAGAGGAAAGAAACAGATGAATAAAAAATTGCAACATTGTCTGTTCCGCGTTTCAATTTAGAGACAAAACAGAATATGTAATAAAGCGATTGCATATATTCGTGGGGGTGGGTTTTCTTTGGGTTTACATAAGAAATAAAAATGCTGGCTGGTCAAACACAAGGTTCCTTATTGAAAGGTACTACTATATTTTTACCCTATTAAGATAAAGTATTAAGGAATACTTTATTATATTTGCCTTCATGAAAAAGCGGACTATAAAATAATATATTTAGTTTTAAAAAAAAATCTTTTTAATGTATGCGTATAAATTTATGTAATTAATATATTCACATAAGTGCATAACGATTTTAACTGAAAGTATTTCTAAGTTAAAAGAAAACTAGCCAATTTTAATGTCAACAAAATTATTTTGTATTACGTATCCATAGCTATACTTAAAGAGCACATGGTTTGTAAAATTTCATCTTTGGATTAAATCGAAATAATGTTAGTTAAGGCTAAATTTTTTTTCACAAGTCAGCTTCCACTTCCAGAGCTGACGAGATATGTGCATTTTTCATTATTGTTCCCAGAATTTAAAAAGATGCCCTTCATTTGTTTGTTTATAGTAAATTTTTATTTTTTTTTCTGAATCACAGTTATGAATTATTTTTCTGAATCTTCATGTTAAGTTATTACAACACATGCATTTTTAGATGGTTTCTCTCTCTTTTAAACATCAATAAAAATTTAGTAATATCATGTTAAATTATTATTATAAGTTATATAAGCAATATAATCTTATAAGTAATTGTGTTGTTGATAATCGAAATACGGAAAAGGCATTTTTAAAAAATTCTTTCTGATTATTTGAAGTTTGTGAATTAGGTCAATAATACGTTAGTTATTTCAATGTTTACTTTCTTTTTTAACTTAGAGATATAAATGTGGGACGGCGTCTAGGGGAAGGTTCGGTTTTAATGTTAAAATAAGCACGCAGAGTTAAAATAACCTAATTTATTAATAACACAACTAAAACATTTACTATTTACAAGGGGTTTTAAATAATTCGAGATAGCACCATACTAATTCCGATAATACGTACTCTTTCTCAAAACAACGGAGAGACCGATTTCCTCTGACCTGCCTTCGTTCAAGCTTTGGTGCAACTCTCAGTTGTTCTTTTCTGCCCCCTTTATGTATAAACTAGCTTTCATGGCCCGGCGTTGCACGGGCTTTTACGGAGTGCATACATATGTGCATTGATAAAAAAAACGTACAAAATGACAAATGAAATTCATAAAGTGTCTTTTTTGAAACTAAATTTTTAAAAAAAATAAAGATAATCAGTTTTATAATATTTTTTAAAAATATATGGCTAACTATGTTTTGCTCATTATTTTACATATGTGTATAAAATGTTTCACATATTCAAGAAATATTTTTTATAAGAATTCATAAAATTATTGGTAATGAATTCAGTGGTATGAAATTTTTTCTAACAGTTAAAAAAAAACATGATAAATGAAATTGATAATAACTGTATCCATTTATTTAATTTTTGTAACATTTAAAACTACCTTTGTATTGGAAAAAAAAAAATTGTGTGGAACCATTAGCCTGTGCATTAAATATTATATTTAAAGCACAGTTTCCAGAGTGAGGGGCGAGGACCCTGTTCCACATTTCACTCCACAATATACAAAATAAGTGTTTACATAAAGAACTGTTTTAATAGTTAATTATGTGTACACTTATCTTGCACTATTAATGTCTACATTTTTAAATTTTCAAGGGTACCAGCACATCATACATTTTAAAAAAGAAATTGACTTTTGCAATTGCAGTTTTAAGAAATTGTGCATATTTTTCAGAATCAAAAATTTATCTTTTTAAATTTCAGACTATCCTTTTTTTTTAAAGAAAAAAAGTAAAGATTATCAGTTTTATTATGTTTTTCAAAGATAATATGCAGGTATTTAATTCAAAAACTTGTTAATTATATTTTTTCATTATTTTATACATGTAAAATATTTTTCACATGCAAGAAATACTTTTATATGTGATACATAAATGAAAAAAAGTATTACAAAAGAGAGTGTCTTCCAATTTGGATGTAGTAGTGATGAGGATATTGGCTCAAAAAAGGCTGCCCTGAGTGTGTGTAATGATGTGTGGCGACGCAATGTCCAGTAGGAGAAAAAATTTAAGACAAGTATGAAAAAAACGACCGGCGGGTTTCTACGAGGCGGACATCATCCTTCACATTGACCGCGCACGGCAGTGCTGCAGTTATAGTCTTGAGTGTAGCGGGAGCTCTCAGCACTCCGCCACCAGACAGTTAACCAATGTTTGGCTAAATGTAAAATGGCCTATTTTAAATTATTTTAAAAAATCATTACCTTTATTTTAAGGGCGTAATTTTTACGTTAATGCTCTCAAACATCACCAACTATTTGCAAAAATAACGTACTTTGAAATAAAAAATGTACAAATTACTACTTTTTAATTATTTCTCAGAAAAAAACATAAGTTTACGAAAATCACAAAATGTTTTTTAAAATCCGTAATTTTGAAGCAATTTTTTCAATCTTCGTATATGTTACGGATAATATTACTGTACACACGGAAAAAAGGTTTTGTGAGATTATCTTCATAAATGACGAAGTTATTCAATGTGAAGTAAAAATTAAGACTACTTTTTAAAAATTCTATAAAAAAAAAGTTTTGGGAATTTTATTTTTTAAATGAATGGATCTAAAAGAGAAAGGCTTGAAGTTAATTAGTGTAGAATAACGATTTAATAACACGAAAAGTAATTCATACCCAACGATTTAGAAATAATTTTCATAAAAACGCATCAGTTTTAACACTATTTTAAAAAATTCGAAAAAAATAGAAAATATCGTTATTTTACAAAAAAAATTACACCGTGTTGTGGCGAAATAAATGATCTTTCCGATTCTGTAATTATTTTTTGTCTAATTTCGACACCGAAAATCGGATGACAATTTTAATATGGTGGAAAACGTAAGATTACCGCTCGGCCGAAACGGAAGGGAAGTTCCGCCAAGTAAGCAACCGGCAGGAGTAAAACAATTAGGCGTTTTAAGGTTTTTAATTAATATCTTTTTAACTAATTACAATATCGGAATATAAATAGGCAATACGGCTTCCCCGGAAAATTCCCGATCTTTTGGTACCTTCCGCGACTTTCTGCGTGGTGCTGTTCGTGAGAAGATAGACGCACATAGATAGATAGATAGATAGATAGATAGATAGATAGATACATAGATACGTTTGTTTACCTTCGAATTTTAATAGTGTAAGAAGATACATGACCTCATCGTATCGCGCAGCTAAAACTCACGTGGTTTCGATTAGTGGTGCCATCTCTTACAATAAAAATCAAAAGAAGTAAAAGAAAACTTGCACTCCTTTCCTACATAAATTTAGTAGAATTATTATAAATTTATTTTCAAATAAGACTGTATGTGTTAATATTTAAATTTTATCGAATATATCCCGAAATGACATTTTTTAGGAAGCTAAAAGACGGAATTTTATTGGAATGAGAAATATAATGTACTTTTTTATTACTATCCTCTCCTCTGTTCTCTTGTATCTCATGTGATACAAAAGTTTCATAATTTTTTGCAAAGGCTGAACGACAAAAACAAATTTGGGACCGGTTGCATCACATGAAATGCAAAGTGAAATACCTTATATAATTTCCTCTTTTAGTCAACACATGGCAGTACCTGTCTATGATAGCGATTTCTAGTAGCGTCTTTGAATCATATCAAGATGTGTTCCCGCCATCGAAGTAAGCATTTTTTCCCCTTATTTATATACACATATTAAACTATTTTTAAGATATGCTTTTTCATTGTATATGTTCACTTTACTAGTTAATAACAAAAAAATAAATTTTTAGTAAAATATTAAAGCATAATGACTTGTGAAGTTTGTATCACTTGTGACACAATGAGACCCAGTCACTTATAAACATACTTTTTAAGTCAATTTTGTTTTAATCTTTAGTTATATTTTGGAAGGGTTGAAGATTGATAAGAGTATTTTTTGAGTTAAAATCTTTAGTTGAGATTTTTTGCCTTTTCATTTTTACCCTTTTTTTCTGATAATTTTTTATTTAATAAGTATTTTTTTAATGAAATATTTGACACCAGATGAAATTTTAGAGCTGATGAATCGCGATAATTCCTATTTGAGTTCAATTTGAGGAATGAGAAGTGCTCGGCCTTAACAACTGTACAATGTACAGACTGCAAGGTTTTTCTGTGCTTTACAACTACTAGAAATGGTTTCAAGGCATTTCACGAAAAAAAAATAATATTATTGTAATACTACTAATATGTATCTAAAACGCCAATAAAACTTAATTTTCATGTTGTGACGGATCTATACGCGTCTATGACTAACCCCTTAGGGACTCTTCTGGGAAAATAGTTTTACCCACCAACTTTCATCGAAGGAAGGAAACATGATTATGCAAATTAAGCATATTATATAAATTCTGTATTCGCGAGTTTTGAGAGTTAGTTGGTGTGTGGAGGATCGTGAATTTATTAAGTGCAAATCTGAGTTCATCAATTAAAGAATTCTAAGAGAGGATCACTCGACGGTGAATAAATCCGGATAAGAGGAATGCATTCAAGGCCTCAACTGTAGGACTCGACTTCATAAAAGTACAGGTATCGTGATCCTTATTTAAATAGATGTTAGCTTATTTTTTTTTTAGTGCGCGACGTAGTTTATATTGAGCTTGTATAAGTTATAGTGGAATCAGTTGAGGGCCCGTAATATTATCCCCAGGCTAACGGGTCTCACCTTCGCACTCTACATACTGATCAAATTTCTTAATTGGATTATTATTGTGCTTGCTTGATATTTTGAGTCAATAAAATAATTAGACTGATTATTCAGTTCTTTCCAGTCCTCTAGCTGGGTCCGTGGGTAGACAAGGGGGATCAGAAGGAAGTAGGAACCTACACGCATTATAATGTTTAATTTATGAATTGTATGTATTGTATGATTAAAGACTAAGATTAAATTAATTACTTCAAACTTAATACGGAAAAAAATTCTGATTTTAGTGTCTGGTTCCTGATGTATCACATGTGATACATCCCCCCCCCCTAGCTTCTATAAATTAAAAAAAAATATTGCACTTTTGTACATCAGAGTGATTAAAACAACTATTTAAGTACCTCTTACAAAATATCAAGCTTTTATTTTTGTCTCGGGTCTAAAGAGGTTATAATAAACCATGAAAATACTCTAAAACACGTAAATTATATAAGATCGTTGTGCGAATTAAAGACAAGGCTGGAAAAAAATTGTGCTATTGACGGGAAACAACAAAATGTATACAATCGAGAGAAAAGGGCGATGACGAGCCATCATTGAAAGAATGATAGCTGAAATAAAATTGTTAGCCAGTCAAAATTTGTCATTCAGAGAAACTAGTATACGATGTTGAGATAATGGTAATTTTTAAATGCAGTTTTAGATATTGGCCAAATTTGTTCCAGTTACTTCAGAATACCTTAATAATGTCAGTAAATACAAAAATAACAAAGCACGTATTCCACACAGTTTAGGGCAGCATTTTCAAAATGAAATAATTACTATTTTAGCCGAATCTAATCGTAATGAAATAACACTCATTGTCAAAAAAGCAAAATATTACACTATAATTCTTAACTCAGTAACGTCCCAGAGGACGTTGGTATTTGGGGGTTCGAGCAAAGACTAGCCATAATAATTTCAACACAATTTTATTACTACCTTTACTGAATCAACCAACACAATTAAAGGGAGAGAATGCACTAAAAATTAAACCCGGGAGAGCAATCGCCTAAGATTAATTTAACTATCATATAAATAAAAGCACTTATCTGAATGCTGCAATGCTCTTGACTCCTACGTTTGAATTCTCTTTAGATAACTTGTTTAACTATACGGCCTCCTGTCGTAATCCTATTCACAATTCAATCTCAGCTTTCAACCACCATCGTCTATACTAATTCTAACGTCTAAATAGATGTACACATTAGTGTAAATCTCGTCTACTTCACCCAGAAAGGTTTTCAACTAAACTTACAGTTAAAAAGAATAATTTTACCCAAGAGGATTAGTGGAAGATTCACGGATAAACCCTTTACAACTCTACACCAGACACACAGTCAAATAACTTTAAACTTTATTTGTCACACAGAACAAATAAAGTTTGTTATTAGATGTGTGAGCACTCTGATGGTAAGGTATATATTTTAGAAATTTTTCTAAAAGGAATATTACACAAGAAAGGCTTTCAGATGGACACATTCTCTATTGAATCGGAAATCTCTGAAAAAATTGATTTTACCAAAATTATTAACAAATTTGCTTCTCAGAAAGCCAGAAAAGTTATTTTATAGCTATTCATCAAGTAGTCTTTGTAGGACTGATTTATATATCTTTTCGTTTCACGAGATTTATGCTTTAGTACTTTCTTTATTAGATTATATTTTCTGAGTAAATACTGTGTTGTTTTCCTTTTCTAATTATAAAAATGTCTATTTTTATTTCGAACGTAATATATTTGCTTTTTTATTACTTTGTTAAAGTGTTTTGCCGCAATCATAACCCATTAGCTGACCAAAAAGTAAAGTTTTGCTCTTCAAATCTTATCTGCATTTTTATTAATGTTTTACTTTTTACTCTTATACATTTAGATGAGTTTATAACCTCAATATATAAATATTAAATAAGTAATTAAATATATAAGTATTGTACTAAGTAATTAAATACAAAAGTATTGCAACAAGTAATTAAATAGTTAAACATTATAATAAGTAATAAACATATAAGTATTGTCATAACTAATTAAATATATAAGCATTGCAATAAGTAATTAAATATTGAAGTATTATAATTAGTAAGTAAATATGCATTGTTACGAATTTTGTATAAAATAATGTAAATAATTTGTATTTGGATGTGCAATGCCTTTATATTACTCTATGCTATATTTATTTCATGTTAAAATTGTAATATTCACAAGCAACGCCGTCCCTTACGTTATAATGGCGATTCAATGGGAACTTGGCGAAATATTGTCGATAGAGCCAAGTTGGCATCATTTTTGGCGACCAAGTTGGCGAAGTTGGTGGCCAATTTGGCGACATTGGCGACCAACTTGGTGACCATATTGGCGAGTTCGGGACTCTCTGGATTCTTCTAGAAATTAATAGAGAAATCCACTAATTTTACGATCTATGACGCGAGCGCATCTTTCCAGAAATTTCGGCCCCTGCTATAAATAGAGCGATACTCGCCGCAACAATCAGTCTGATTTCAACCAGCGAGTAGTGAGCATTGTTTCGATTAGCGATTAGTAGACTTGCCTTGAACTTGATCAGCTCGACTGTGCTTGTGAATTGTCATTGATATACATGTATTTTAGGCACTGCTTATTGTGTTTGAGTGCTGTTGAAGGTGTGAAATCCTTCTGTTATTTATTCTGTGAACTTTACTGTTGAATCCTGTATTTTTAAGGATTGATTTACGCCAATAAATACTCATCGGTGTCAAAGAACTGTCTTGTTGCTTACGACTGCTTTTGCATAAAATCCTCGAACCCCGATCTACGTAACAGTATTATAAAAAGTAATTAAATATAAGTATTTGCCAAAATCTGAAAAATTCTCTAGAGGGGTGGCACATTAGGTCTTCGCACGCGGTTGGCCGACACCCTAGGATCGGCACTGCGCATTCGTTATGGCGTTTGTCATTTTACATGACTAAAAAGAGGAGATTTAAGTTTGTATGTGCGTCTTCCTATGGATGTAAATTAACGACTCAGGTTTTGGAATGGTTAGAGCAGTTTTCCTTACCTCGAATGGTCGATATAGACATCTTGGTGCAAATTTGGAAAAATCGTATAAAGCAAATTGACTTTGTATTAGAAGGGCTGAGAAGTGTTGGGTCGGAATTCATACCGACCAAAGTTAAATTAGCGCATTGGGAAAGTTTGTTCCGTGTACATGATATAGATTTAGTGAATTCATTTCGTGAGCTAATGAGGTACGAGGTTAATTATATTCCCAATTAAAGTGCCTTAATTTCCCCAATAACCAATGTAATGGTAGAAAAAAACCCATGAATTGCGAAATAATTTGTTATAATGGTTGTGAGAATGATTACAAAGAGCCAAAATTTAACTTTAACTCTAAATTAATGTTGTTTACCAAGACCTAAAGCTTTGAATTTAGAGTTTTTTTTCACTTTTTTTAACTTAATTTCAAAATTCATTTACTTTTAATTGAAGAAACTTACATGGAAATGCCCTTAGATTAAGTAAATTGGAATAAGCAGTCATTTTAGATTTTCCTATAAATTATTTTTTTTAATTATATTGTATGTATAAAAGTGTTTGTGCGTATATGGGGGATAAAGATTCTATATTACTGAAAATCTTTTGTGTCTCTTAGTAGAGGGTAAGCAAACAGATGTTTAAGGCCCTTCCCGGCAATTATCTAGCACCTTACATGACATCTAGATGGCGTTGGCTATTGCGAAATTTTAGGCACAAATATTTGTCTAAAGATTTCTAAGATGGGCAATAAATTTCTCTCTCGGGTACTCCTTTCAATAAAATTCTCCCCTCAGCGAAAGGGGACGCTCGCTAAGGACTGAGGAAGGGTCACAATCGTAAAACTGGTATAAGAAAAGCTAGTTCTTTTTTTCATTTTCAGGGGGGAAGGGGTCCCATGTTGAAGTATTTTCAGGGTCGCCAACCACTATGTTACGTCTTTCAGTCATCGGTCCTATTGCTCCGACACTTCTATATATTGTCCGGAGGGCGCTCGCCCCACAATGTTCTCAGTCCCACCAGATCGGGCTCAGGAACCATTAGCGTTCCTCTCTCTGCCCATCGCGTCCAGGTCAACACGTGAAGAGAGTTCATTTCCAACCTGAGGGCGCTTTCCCCACAATTTACTTTGTCGCTATATCAGATAGCTGGAGTCGTTCTTCCCTCTTTCTCTCCGAATCTTAAGCACCAGAGGCGGGTCCACTACACGCCTCTCATCATCTCTCATTGGCAGGCCCCAAAAAGTTTGCACACTGCCCACAGTCTCAGTAGCACCCCACTGGTGCGTACCGAACAATGGCTCTGTTCCATCTCCAACACTCGCGTGGCAAAAGGTTATTCCAAACAACTGATCTTTGATGCACCTCATTTCCAGTTTCACTTTGAAGTAACCTGCCGCCGTCCTCCGAGGTGCCAGTCTCCTGAGTCAGACAAGTTCTGTCAATGGATACACAATGGGTCTATCCCGTCCCTCAGTCACACCGGTGTCAACAGTCCAGAAACCAAACAAAGGACAATGACCCCACAGCCAAGTGCTCTGTCTCCAGTCCACAAAGCGAGCCACCTGCTTTCCATATGTCAATCTTGACATATATAAAGGGGTGTGAGCCATGTCAAAGCGCCATCATTACAACTCCTTCCCCAAGAAAAGGTTCATTTCACTGGACTGCTCTGGCCCTAGGTTGGTTTCCATTTTTTGGTCTTACTCAAAGAATGAATGTCTTATCATTGAGATTGACCAGGACAGCAATTAAAGTAATAAACACAATCAAAAGTAAAATAATAAATAAATCCAAAATTCCATAAAACGTACAGTTTACAATAAAAAAAATTCCGAACCTTGGATTCTTTTTTCTTAATGCTACACCTTAAAATATTGAGTTTTAAAGAAATTAAGTCAAATGCTAACTTTACTAATCCTAATACATTAATCACACATAGCTACAGTATTAAGACTGTTTTCGGTCAATGTTAAAGAAAAGGGATAAAACGGCAAGCCCATTTGTGGGCAGGAAAAAGCTTCAATAATAATAAAAAAATTTTATGGGTATAAAGCAAATAATTGTTTAAAGGATGGTGTTCTTTGAATTTTTATTTTTGAAAAAAATACGCAGTTTTCAGCATTATTGCAAAATTAAATTTGAATTTTCCACGTTAAAGTATAGAAGGTAAAAACGCAAAGCACATTTTAACAGAAAAAAATTGATTTTTTCGAGTATAATTAGAGAGTATACAAGAAAGCATTCTTCCATCTTTTGACTGGTGTAGCCAGAATTAATTTTTTTGCTTTTATTAATTAACTCTTTCTAAATTTTAAGTTCATTCTGAATGATTTTTGACGTAGTTAAGGCTATCTCAAACAGATGGCGCCACCCCGTTTCGGAAAGCGAATTTAGTCTTGGTTACGAATACTTATTTTTGGCGATATCTTTCTGAAATATAGTCGCCAGCAGAATTTATGGTAAATTGCAAATTGTGACAAATTGTGGACAATGGAAAATATTTATGATGCATAGAGATTTAACATCTCAAATCTGAAGAATTCTCCTATTAAGGAATGTTTTACATATTTTCTGAATGTATGCATTAAATATATTTATATATATATTGCCTGTTTTTGAAAAAATGCCTATAAAAATATTAAAATTCTGTGAAGCGACTGAATGAAGAATTGAAAGTATACTTATTTTATACTTAACCGAAAGTTGTGAATTAACTAAAGAACACAAATTACTACTCCTTGAAGCTCACAATTAAAAATTTTAATCTAATTATTGTAATGCAATTATTATTATGATTTGCTTTTTAACGAACAAAGAATTTTTTTACATCGAATAGATTTTGTATTTGAGGTAAAAAATTACCCTGAAACCACTAGAATAACTATTAACCAAACCTTGTTTTCTAATTTAATTAGCAAAAACTTGTTATTTCAATTAATTATGCTCAGATTCTAAGTCGTACCTCAAATTCTCAGCACGTTTTTATGAAAAAAATTGAAAAATATGTTATCGATATATGATATATTTAGGAAATCAAAAGTGGCCACTGTAGCCTAGTGATCAAGGTAACGGACTCGTGGCAGGCGTGTCATGAGTTCGAATCTAGTACCGCTGAAGACCTGCCATGTAGGAGCGTGATGCACGTTAAATCTGTCGAGAGCTTAAACGCCCTTCAAGTGGTATGGTAATTAGGAGAGGAGGTTATATCTCAGTTGTCGTCCTCGTCACTTGACCTTGGTTCAAAATTGCGAGGTCCGTCGCCAAAAGCCCTTAGTGCGACGTTAATGTTCACTCATTTTACGAAATAAAAAAAATAAAGATGAATAAAAAAGAAGTGAACAATTCATTTATTTTATCAGTATTAAAATTTTTTAAAAATAAACGAGATAACCTGTAATTTTTCTATCCGATAGTATCCTATTCAATAAAATCCGATGTTCAATTTTCCAATCCGATGAATTTTTCCGTCTTCGATTTTAAGCTGTACCCAATTTTTAGTAGCATTAACATCGCAATAAAAAGGTGCGGCTTAGATTCGAATAAATATGGCAATATAGCGATTTTAAAGTTTCTGTATCTTTTAGTCTTTTTTTTTCTACGTCTGCAGTGCCGATTTAAGCTCATTTCAGGCCCTGGGAGCAGAAGATCCACAGGCCCCCATGGCACCGGAGAAAAGAAATTTATTTCTAGGAAACCTGGTTAAGTCCAGCTTATCCGGGCCCTTCCCAGCCCATGGAGGCCGCCTCAAGGACCCGATAGATAAACTGACACTGACACACTGTCTGGTATTTTCGATCATTGAACATTTTCAATTCCCTGGTCAAGTCTGATTAAATTTTTAATATAATAGATGCTGTGGTTTCTTTGCGCAATACATTTTACACAGATCAAATTCAGAATTAAAGTTAATTCAGAATATATCCATTTTAGTTAAATATGTAATAAAATTTTATGTGTGTAGTAAAATTTTATAAAACTCTTTTAGTACTAAAGTTAAAATATTGATTCGGTCTAGTTTATTTTTAAATTAGAAAATAAAGTATTCCACAAAATGATGATTCACTGAATAAACTTTTAAAAACACTTGCTTTTAAAAAATTAATTTTCTGAATATGTAAACGGTGTTTTCATTAGTTAACGGCAAACATTGGTCCAAAGTCTCTAGGAAAGAAGTGAAATGTACAAAAAAGGGGGGAAGGGGGAGTAGGAAACTTTTATTGTTCTGGGGGTAATAAAAAAAAAGAGCGGTGACTGCAGTGTGAGGGGGGGGGGGAGTCCCGCTTTGGTGATGTTTGAGAAGTCTTTTTTCTAATTCGTAGGACAGAGGTAGCCAACCCAAATGACCTTGCAGGTCACTTCGGAAAAACATTACAATTCCGCGAAACACATATACAAATATTTTTCTCAATGCTAGATTTTGATTCATTACAAACATTTATTGGAGTAAAAATTTAAAACAGAACGAATTATTATTGTTTTCATTATTTTTATATGTATACAAACATAGATAATAGAATAATAATAATGTAATAATCAAATAATATTATTTAAATTTATTTGATTAGTGAGATATTTGTTTCTCAACTCTTTCACTGAATTTTTGTAAATAGATCTCAACGCATATATTTATTTGTACATCGTAATTGTTGTTGCAGGTTTTCGTCCGATAAGTTTGAGCGCAATTTCCTGTTTGATAAATTTCATTTTCAAGGGAAACAAGTAATAAAGAAAAAATATTTTTAAGTCAATTTCTACTTCGAATGGATGAATAGAAAGTATTTTATTAACGTTTGAAAATTTGAACAAGATAAAGAATTAAGAAATTCAAAATGTATATAAGTTTTGAAAATTATAATTTTTCAATGGAGATTCAAATAACAATAATTTTTTCTGAAATGCTTTGATCTCATTAAATGCATCTATTATTAAATTATCTTTTCTTTGTAATTATGTATTTAAATGATTGAGTTTTTTGGTACCTACTAAAAAATAAATTCAATAACCATTCATCATTTCTTAATTTTGGTACAATGCAACGTGAGTTAAAATAGAAACAGTTGTGGGATTTATTTGTTACAAAATACTGCATTAAAAATAAAAAATATTGCATATAAAATAATCGTATTTTGTAAAGGTGTAGTGAATCTCACGGACCTCAAAATTACTCAAATGGGCCGCCGGTTGGGCACTCCTGGCGTAGGACAATCATTCTGACTGAAGTAAAATACGTTGAATATTGCTCGTCTTAGTCACTTTTTGAACTTTGAGTAGAAATGTTTATTTCTTTCAGGACTTATTTCATTTCAGCTTATTTTTTACATTTCTAAAAATACCTTTAAAAAATAAGATTACTTATTCTGCGAGATTTGAAACAAATCTACTCGAATTTTTAATTACAAAAAAAGTCTAGGTTTCAAAGTTTTAAATGAAAGGGAAATCTGTTTGTTTTTAAACCATAGATTTTAATATCAAATACAATTCAGTTATTCATTACCCAATGGTGTGACTTTTATTTATGGTGTAAAAAGATACATTAACTCTCTGCGCGTAAAGACAAACGAAGAGTTTTAGAAAGGACTTTTTCCAAAACTAGAAATTTTTTATTTCGAATGTGTTTTCGCTGAAATTCTTGATGGAAGTGCACCACACGAGATATGCCTTTGAGAGAGCCACTTGACATAGAGGAATCTATTAAAAGCAAAAAACTAAAAGTGACTGATATAGGATAGAAAATAAAATCAACATATTATCGAATGATTGTTCGATTAACGTCAAACTTTGAAGCTACACTCGGACTACCGACAGCCTCGTAATTTTGAACTTCAGTCAATGGACGAGGACAATATCGAAGCTGGGATCCCAGTTTTCAAACTTCCATGCCCCCACCATGAGGACTTTGAGTCACGGCCCCCTCCTTGGAGGGTCTTCAGTGGCACCAGAACTCGAACCCATGACTTAAACATCGCCCCCCCCCCCACCACCATGAGTTCGTATGGGAAATATCTGGTGTAGAGTCAACGCTCAGAGAACGTATTTAGCTTCCTGAATGCCCTTTATAATATTATTAAAAGCTTTTATTTAACTTACAATGTATGTATGTATGTATGTATATATGTATGTATGTATGTATGTATGTAATTTGTTCGGGTGGAATCTTGCAACTCAATTTTGGAGCTGATATCTTCATCGCATTGAGCTGAAATTTTGTATACACGTTTAGTTTCGATGACAATGCATGTTTTGACCATTTATATTCCGATATTGCAATTAATTAAAACGATATTAATTAAAAACGTTAAAATAGTTCTGGGCGCCAACCTCGATATATCTGCATTGTTGTAATAATGTTATTGTTACAACAATGACAAAAGTTGGCGACGACAATCGGTTTTCAGCCAAACTGGAATTTTATAACGTTGCGCTATTGACTGTATTAATTAACTTTGTCTAAAAAATAATTACATTTCTACAACGTAAAAATAAAATAATCTAATTTCTACAAAGTATGCAATTTTTTTACAAATTTCTATCTATTTTCTTTGATTTTAAATACAACACAAAAAAAGTAGAGCTATTTTTCAAGTAGATTGGTACATTGTACACCTTTTTCAACGCTGCCAAGTTGAACTGAGATGGAGTATTGTAGAAATTATTTAATAAATTTATCTAATTTTAATCTATGAAACTCAGACAAAAAATAATTACAGAATCGGAAAGATCATTTATTTCGTCCCGATACGGTAAAATGTTTTTTTTAAAATAATATTTGTATTTCTTTCGATTTTTTTTTAAATAAGTCAAAATGGATCCGTTTTTATGAAAATGTCTAAATCTTTGCGCATGAATTTTTTTTTGTTTAAATGAATTGGCATTCCGTACTAAAACAGCTCATGCTTTGCTTTTTTAGAATCAGTCATTTAAAAAATAAAATGCCGAAAACTTTTTTTTAAAGATTTTTCAAAAAATACTCAAAATTTTAATTAAACATTTAATAACTTCATCATTTATGAAGAAAATCTCATAAAACTTTTTTTTGTGTGTAAGACAATATTACTCAAGATCTGAACAAAGATTAAAAAAATTGCTTAAAAATTAAGGATTTAGGAAAAAATTGTTTTTTTTTAGTCTAGTACCCTTTTTGCGAGAATTCATTTTGCTAGACTGTTCGAAAATAACCGGCAAACAGCTAGCAACAATGATGCGTTGAATGAGAGAAACAGACTGAGAAACCTGTCCAGTGATAACTAAAAAGTAAAAAATAAATTAAAAGTACAAAAACTTTTTTAAAAACAAGCTTTTATTTAAACGCGCTAAAAAGACTAGAATAAATTTTAATTTAAAACTTTTTTTACTCTCAACTTATAACGTTATTACACAATTTATATGATATAAAAGCTTGTCGCGAGATTTACCTCTACATATAAACAAGTAAATTAAATAACTTGATATGATTGATTTTAATTTTTAAAAATTTCAAACTAAGTAAATAAGAGTACTTTAATCTCGCGATGAGCTTTTATATCATATAAATTGTGTAATGACGTTATAAGTTGATAGTAAAAAAAGTTTTAAAGAAAAATTTATTCTAGTCTTTTAGCGCGTTTAAATAAAAGCTTGTTTTTAAAAAAGTTTTTTTACTTTTAATTTATTTTCCTGAACTTTATTTTCTCATTATTTCTTCACATATTGTAGAAGACAAATTGTAAGGTTTTCCTCGACCTTTATTGCCGTATCTAGCAATATGTGAACTGAGAAAAGGGTCAACTCCGCAATTAGTTCTAATATTCCTAAGTAGTTGTCATTATGTGGAGAACCAATAGGTTCTACATCACCGCAAAACGCTAATCCACGTGACGAGAGAGATTTGATTACTAACACTAGTCTCCTGTACTTTGATCCAATATTCTTGTTCTTTATTAAATTGACTTTCCAAAGAACTGTCAATTGGATTGTGTGTGCGTCCTCTACAAATAAGTGTCTGTACAAATTCCCGATATGTTGAACTGTATTCGTGTATTTTCATTTTTTTTTTTGCCACATTCTTCCAGTCAGAAAACCCTTCCAAAAATTGAGTTTAACAAACAGATATTTCACTAAATAGGACGTATGGAAAACAATATGTATTTTCTATAGATAGAAAATACATGAGCCGTTCTCTTTTAATTACTTCACCACTAACATGTTTCCGAAACAACATAGAGAGAGAAAATCTTCTTTTACAATCATCATACTGTCTGCATGAAGTCGAAAAATCGTTGTCAAAATGGTGACATTCCGCAGAATTTTTTTTACACCAGAAATTTCATACGTGTTCGGTAAAATTTCGCCATAATCCAGTATTATTTTGATATTCTGGTCCAAGGTGGTTTCTGTTTTAAATACCTAACTGAACATTCGAATCAGCTTAAATGTCATTTTGCATCTGAACTTCATCTTCCTCTTCTACAATTTTTTGTAGTGCAGGATCTACTGCCATAATTTCATCTTGTAGACGTACTTGGAGAACTATTTTCCGTTGATGCTCTACGAGTGAAGCCAAATTGAAAAAGATTTTATGTTTTATTCAGTTGTTCAGCAAGCTTGTTTGATTTATCTTTTTGATTTTTTCCTTTCTCTGCATCACTTAGGTACCTCTTCTTTATTAACATCAACATATGGTGAAACAAAAATAAAATAAAATAGTAATTCTTTAAATCTCAACCAAAAGTCTGTAAGAATTTAGAGTCTATAACAAGATTCATTTCTTTATGAGCGTTGACTTTTTTCAAATTTTACTGTAACTTAGGTCTAATGTAAACTTTAGAAATATAATTTACTGTAAAAAGGTTATATTTTTTTCAGCGTCAACTGTTCCATATTATAAACTGAGCTAACTAATAAAATATCTTAAGCCATTTGATTAAAAGCCAATCTCAGGAAATGAAAAGCTAAGTATAACCTACCAAGATGCTCTGTACTCTGTATGTAATTGAACATCCGGAGTCTGGAAGAAGTCAGTGGAGCTACTACCCATTAGTGGATGTAAATGGGATACAAGACGATGTTTACGTAGGAGATTTAAGCTCTTGATATCACAAACTTCACCCGGATGTGTTTGGAGTATTAACAGAAAACAGAACACGCTCTAGGGGACCCTTAAAAAGCGCTAGGCCCAAGGGAAATTGCCTACTCCGTCTAATGAGTAATCCGTCACTGTACGTAGGTGACATTTGGATCACAAATTAATATTATCAATGTATAAATAACATTAAAATTACATCATAAAATTTTTTAATAAAAAATAACATACTTCTTTAAAATTGTTTTTACATATAATAACGAAAATATGTTTATCTATATACTTTGATTATTATTTTAAGATATATTCTTCTAAGTGTGGAATGGGATTCCCCGAAAACCAATGCCAAATTACTCATTAGGTTTAGAAGGCGATTGCCTATGGGCCCAAATATTTAGCTATTTTTTGCTGCAAGAATTGATTTTTATTACAGATTCTAATAAATAATTATTGTTTAGTTACATATTTTTTAACTTGCTGATAATTTGTTATTTTATTTGTGCAATGCTATATATGGTATATTGCTATAATGCTATATTGCTAAAATGTTGTATAATAAAATTATTAGGCTACAGGGCCCCAAGAACTGAATTGCATAGGGGTCTCCATGTCGGTTTATTTAACACTGCCGAAACATCTTACAGTTTTTAAGGGTTCCATAAGTCAAAAAGGTTTTACCACTGATCTTTGCCCAGAAATAAGAACTCTTCCATGGATAAGATTCACTGCTGTTTTAACTCCTTCCCCCCTGAAAAAGAAAAAAAGAACTAGCTTTTCTTTTACCAGTTTTACGATTGTGACCCTCCCCAAGTCCTTAGCGAGCGTCCCCTTTGACTGAGGGGGAATTTTTTTGAAAGAAGTACCCGAGAGAGAAATTTACTGCCCATCTTGGAAATCTTTAAACAAAAATTTGTGCCAAAAATTTTGCAATAGCCAACACCATCTAGATGTCAATGTCATGTAAGGTGTTAGATTAATTGCCGGAAAGGGCCTTAAAGTTTTCAGCAACTTTCTGCACACAGCAACTGAACTGAATTAAGTAGCCTTCTTGCTTGTATACAAAGAGTCTGGGTTGTCATGTTGATTGCTGGAGTGTAATGGTTTAGCGTGTTATTGTTGTAAAATTTACGTACTTCAGGTATTCTTTTGCAGCAATTTTTTTTTATTTCTCATAGTTTTGTTTTGTTTCAGTATTTGCCACTCTGATAGTGAGATGCTATAAGTGTCGTTGAAAGTCATTTTGAAACCTTGTTTAAAAATCCATACAATAATTAATAGTTAATTTAATTAAGAATATATATATATTTTAATGCTTTATACATTTCTTAAAATAATCTGACAGATTTTTTTCTCTCCCTCTTCCTCCGACTTTTGTAAAAGATATGTCTGGAAGTTCACAGACAGATGTTCCCTCAACATCGAAAGGAATTGACGCCGCAACTTCAAGATGCAAAGCTGAAAGTGGATGGTCTCACGGGTATATAATTCATATAAAAATATTATGATTAAAAAAGTAGTGAGTTGGATTGAAAAGAAGAATGTTATGAAAATGTTGTAGAACATCAGTTTGGTTCAAGTGTAGTATATGGGGGGTTGGCGATTTTTACATCGATATTATGGTGAGATAACGAATTCATTCTGGTTTCTGGACACCTATTGCTAAGTGAAGTAGCTTTGTGATCGATTTTGGTCGTCAAAAGAAATTGAGATCGCCAAGGAGATCGCCCCCCCCCATACTACACTTTAACCTATCAGTTTAAAATAATTTTGGGAAACAAATATAGGATTCTTGTTTAAAGTATATAATATGTTGTGTACCATATGATGAAGTTGGCGATTTCTGTTAGCAGTTGTCAATTCTGTTAGCAGTTTGAAATATACGAAATAGAAAATCCCAAGCAATATAATGTAAAATGCAAACTTCAATGTTTTTAAAAGAGAATTATTGGAACATTATGAAATAAGAATTTTGTTATTATTCTATTATAGTATAATTATTTATTTCTTATAAAAAGAGACTTCCTTGTTAGAATTGTAACTCTCCCAAGAAAAAAGAAACTTTATTAAGGTGACCAAGGAAGATGTAATAACATTCTTTAAGTTGCTGGTATTGTGCATCTTTTTGTATATGAATTTGGAAATTTAGAATTGAATTTAATCTTGCATGAGCTGATTAAATTGTAGTTGTAATCAAGGAGTTGTCCTTCATGATACTTCTCTTTGAGAGATAAAAAATGAAATCTCTGCTGGCTGTTTGAATCCACATATCCATTCTCATTAAAATCTGGATCAGACCTATGATATGCATCGTATTTTCTCAAAATAAATACCAAAGAAACCAACAAGTAAAATTTATAAATGTACATTTTTTATTTGAAAATATTGATTTTCAACTATTTCTGATTATTTCTGTTAACAACAATTTATTCTCAACATAAAGCTTTTTATAATATTAAACACATTCACTAATTTTTTACTATCTCGTCAAGGTTTAACTGAATAATTTTTTTTAGATGAAATTTTATTATTTTGGGACTTATAATAGGTCTCTTGCTGAATAAACAGGAATTTTCATTGATTAGGAATCTGTAAATTTGAAATTATGAACATGGGTGTAAAAGAAAAATAATTACTTTGTTTTTTTATATAGTTTCCTAGTTGTGTTACCATTAAAAAATATGAGTGTTTTATTTTTATTTATTTTTTTATTGTAGAGAATTGTATAATTTAGCTGCTGCTTTGCAGAAATATGGATTTGGGGATATGAATAAGGTGTCAAAAGTAATAAAGACAAAGAATGAAGCTTCTATTAAGTAAGCACCTTTTAAATATTGAAATTTCTATTTGATTTCAAGGCATATACCAAAAAAATTTCTTGTTATATTTATCTTTATTATATATATGTACACACACACAATTACTAAAGTTCTCTTATGGTATCCCTCCAATAAATTGTGTATTTTGAAAAGTTATATGCGATTTTTAGCAAATTTTCTAAATGGCCATTTCATTTCTAAAATTTCTTAAATTTTTTTACATTCATTACATGTTTTTTTTATGTGTAAAATAAGACTAAAAATTTTACTGTGAAAAAAGGATACTTCATATTAACTATTAGCCATTGACCATCTTCTGCAAATTTCCACAAATTTTTGTTCCTTGTGGAAAAAATGCTTATAAATTTTTCTTATGATGGTATCAAACATACCTTTCTGATTTGCAGCCTGTCCTTTCTTATATATAAGATAAGTTACCGTAAATTGTAAAATCTTTGGGTATATATATATTATATATTAATTTCTGCAGAGGGGGATGAAAGTATAGAAATTTTTTTTTTTTTTTTGTTTTCAAATTAACAAAATATTATAAATAATTTTATATGCGTGATTTTTAGCTAAAAAATTTTCCTTTTTTTAAATTTAAATATGTAGGTCAACTGTATTCTGATTTATGTTTTATTACTGTATGTTATTGACTGATTTTCTAAACTAATAATTTTAAAACTCATAAATGAGCTTGAAGCCACATAAATGTATATTAATTAAATCTATACAATTAAAAACAAGTTTATGCTTTCAAAGAAATATTAATATCAATATTTTTTATTGTACTGGAGTAAAATTTCTTAATACTACTATAAAAAGAATAGTTCTATTAGAGATAAGAATATTTTGGTATAAATAATAATTGATGTAGTTGATACATATCTAATGTATTATTGATCATTCAAAATTGTGTAGCTTAAAGACTTATCTACATAAAGGGCTGCCAGATGCAAGAAAATAAAATTTGTTCCAGATGATGATTGCTGATCTAAACTAAATTCATAGACCATTGATAGTTTTAGGGTTGATGTGTAGTACAGATATATGCTGAAATTATTTGGATGAAAATTTATTCCTTATTCCTCATTTTATCTGAAGGTTTTCTTTTTTTGTGAAAATATGGTGTAAATGCATATAAAATCATTTATTGATGTATATTTTTTCAAAAAATTTATGTACATTAATTACTATACTGTTTGAATTAATTTAGACAAATGGGGAAAAGGAGATTTTTTTCTAAAACATTAGTTTTTTATCATTACATACTTTAAAGAGACTGAAAAATCTTTACACGCGGATGAAGTATGTCTTCTTTTAGCAAAAATGATCTTTTCAACACAACTTAGTATTGACTCTACTAGAGTTAATACTTAGTACTACAACTTAGTACTTAGTACTACACATGTTCTCAATTTCATCATCTTGGAAACACACTTGAATAGTCCTTTTTGTCATTTGCTCTGTTGTCTTCTGATTCATCTTAGCAAAACAATTCTTGAGAATATGCCATCAGCTCTGAATAGGATTTAAGTCTGGGGAATTTCTAGGCCAATTGAGCACTTTGATTTTATTTTCCTGCATAAAAGTATGGACCAATTTCAAATTGTGACAAGGGGTTAAGTCATGTTGAAATGTTCCATCAAATGTTTCAATGAATGGAATAATCCTGCTACATAATATTTCTATATATTTGACAGAATTCATCATGCCTTTAAGAGGAACTAAGCTTCCAGGGCCATTTGTTGTGAAAAAAAAAACTAAATATCTGTTTAGAAGGGTGTTTTATAGTCTGTTGGATATGATCTGGTAACAAAGTTTCAACTTCATTTTGTTTAACTACACTTGATTTGTATCCCTGCACAAATAAATGTTTCATCACTCAAAAATTACCTTCTTCCAATTAACAGTCCATGTTCAATATTTTCTGATCCATGCTAAACCTTTTTTGTTTATCACTTTTTCTAAGTTAGAAATCGTTTTTTCCTCAGTTTTGTTGTTTTAAGGCCACTTTCCAGAAGCCTTTTCCATCTAGTTTAGGTATTCACTTTAACACCATTATCCAATAAATCCCTTCAAAGGTCTATGATTCTCTTTCTTGGATTTATTTTTCAATTTCTTATTGAAATTTTATCAGTTCTTGGAGTAGTTTTCCACTTGTGCTCACATTTTTCTTTTCGTTTTGGAGACAATTATCCAAAATTTTGAAATGTTTTTAAAATTCTTGAAACACTTAATTTGATCACACCAACTGCCATAGTTATATCCGTCACAGTCATAGAAGTGTATTCATTGAGAGCAATTCATTTTACAATGGTTCCTCGGAGTACTATCTATCTTTGAACAAGTAAAAATAACAGGTGTTATACAGAATGCAAAATTGAAATTATCAGTTGCCTCACTGAAAGGCTCACAACTGAGCTCCTGATACACTAAACAGAATAAATTATTGTCAAAGTCGATCTGTCACACTACCTAAAGGCAGATATAACTGGTTTTAGATGGTTCGGGACATCACTAGTAATCACATACCAACTCAAACAAGAAAAACATGTTTGTCCCACTTAATTCGAGCTGTATAGTATTTTGTAAAATGTCAAAATATGTTCAAAATTTGTTAAAATTTTTTTTTTTTACAATATTAGAAATGCACATTGAAAAATAATAAGTAGCAGTTTGTGTTGATCTGTATTACTATTATAATCTAAAAAATGTATTGTAGATCTTTAATCACTATTTCATTCTGTTAAAGATAAATTCTAATTTCAACTAATTTGGAACAATTAATTTATTTTTAATAATTTTTCTTAAAATTCCTTACTTAAGTTTACTTATTTAATATTGATTGTTAATGAATTTTTATTAAATAATATTTCTTATACAGTGCTTGTATTCAGTACTATGTGAATAAAATCAAAAGAAAGAAAAGTGAGGACTATAAGAAAAAAAAAGGAATTACTACAAAACTTCCTAGAAATTCTTGGTCAGTAACCAAAAAGGAACAAATTGCAAGTTGGCCATCTGCACGCAAATGGAAGAAGGTTGCGGAACACCAGATGCCATTCCGTGTTCGGAAACAAGACTACAGTAGAATCGTTATTAGAAATGTAATAAAATAATTATACATTTTGAATAATTTTATTTTTCTCTATAAAAGTGAAACAATTCAGTAACTTGGCCTAATAGAGTTAACATATAGATTCTTAATTAAAATTTGATTCTTGTTCTATAGTGGTTATTGTGTCTCTAGTAGTAACAAAAGGTTGCTTATTGTAAAATACTTGGAAAGTGGATGAAAAAATTTTATGTAATTTTTTGTTAGAACCACTTTATATATATATATATAGTAGCTATATTTTTAATGACTCAAGTTATTTGGTATTTTTTTATTTACCTAAAGTCTTAATTTTTTTTTTTGTTCTTTAAAAGTTATTGGAATTTCCCTTCATTCTTAAAAATATCTAATTGATTACTTGCTTATTTTACAAGTAATTGCTTGTTTAATGAATTGCATATACATAGATTTGATACTTTTCAACTAAAATCTGTTGCTTTTATTAAGTCTTAATTCTTTATTTTTTAACTTTGTTAAAAATAATTAAGTTTTTGAAAGGTAAAATAAAATTTAACTTTCATTGCAATGTCTCTAAATTTTTACCTGAAGAGAAATGCTTTTTCTTTTGATGTAGTATTTAATATCAAAAGATAATTTATTGTATTCTTAACTAGCTGTAACCCTGCTTTGCTGGGTATTTCATGATGTTTTATAAATTTTTGCTGGTTATATACATGAATAAATTATTGATATTTAAGTCCTGACATTAAGAATTCGATTGTATTGAAAAATATACGCCCCCTCAACGCCATTTGAGGGTCTATTTTTACGAAACGCATTTTGTGGCATATCTCTATTCTATGAGAGGAATCTGCTTACCAAATTTCAAGACTGTGCATCTAATAGTTTAAAAATCTGAATAATTATTTATATCACCCCTTAACCCCCCGCAACACCCCTTGCAGGTCATTTCCCCCAAAACCCATTTTATAGTGGATATTTACTCCATGAAAGAAACATGTCTACCAATTTTCAAGCAGGTTGGTCAAGTAGTTTAAAAACGAAAATATTTATCTCTTACGCCCCTTAACCCTATTTATCTATTACCCCCCCCCACGCAACGCCACTTGGGGGTTATTTTCCCAAAAAACATCTTGTATGTGATCTCTACTCTATGAAAGAAATCTATTTATCAAATTTAAAGACTGTGCGTCTAATAGTTTAAAAATGCAAATAATTATCTATAACGACCCCTAAGTCCCGGCAATGTCTCTTGGGGGTTGATTTTCACCAAACTCATTTCGTAGCAGATCTCTACTCTATGAAAGGAATCTGCTTACCCAATTTCAAGATTGTACATTGAGTAGTTTAAAAATGGAAACAATTACTTATAACGCCCCTCAACCCCTCGTAACGCCCCTTGCGGTTCGAATTTCGCAAAATCCATTCTTAGCGGATCTCTACTCTATGAAAGGAACATGTCTACCAAGTTTCAAGTCTGTAAGTTGAATAGTTCCAGAGATATCGTGATTAGTCAGTCAGTCAGGGAGTGAGTCGCTTTTCTTTTTTATATAGATAGATATAAATTGTTGATATCTAAGTCGTAGCATTAAGAATTCGATTGTATTAAAAAATATATTTGTCGTCTCTTGATAAAAAAAGAAAGGGCAGAACTTATCTAATTTGTATTTTCTAAAATTGAAGTATAGAATGATGTTTGCGCTTTCGTAACCCTATAACCAAGTGGATTCCCGCAAAACCAATTTTTGGTGGATCTCTACTCTGGAAAATGAACATGCAAGCCAAATTTCAAGTCTAAATCTAACAGGGGAAAAAAACCGAAATTTTTACTCCCCCCCCCCCCTGTAATCCCGTTGAGAGTCGTTTTCCAAAATAACCATTCTTAGCGGATTTCAATTCAACAAAAGAAAAATGCAAACCAAATTCCATTATTATAGTCCTTGTAGTTCGCAAAAAGGATTTTTTTTTGTCAATACGCCCCAGTAAACGCTTGCTCCCCCAAGAGTTGATTTCCTTCAAATTCCTACTCTACGAAAGGAATCTGCTTACTTAATTTCAAGACTGTACGTTTAATAGTTTAAAAATGGGGATAATTATCTTTAATGCCCCTTGATCCCCCACAATGCCACTTGGGGATCTGTTTTCACAAAACCCATTTTGTAGGGGAACTGTTCTCTCTATGAAAGGAATCTGCTTACCAAACTTGAAGACTTTGCATCTAATAAATTAAAAATGGAAAAAAATTACCTATAACGCCCCTTGAGTCCCCGCAACGTCATCTAGGGGTCGATTTTCACAAAACATGGATCTTTAATCCATGAAAGACTTCTGATTATCATATTTCAGGACTATACGACCAGTAGTTTAAAAATAAAAATAATTATCTATAATGCCCATTAAGCCCCGCAACGCCACTTAGGTTTCGATTTTCACGAAACCCATTTTGTAGCTTATAAGAAGAATCCGCTTACCAAATTTCAAGACTGTATGTCTTATAGTTTAAAAATTGGAATGATTATTTATATCTCCCCTTAACACCCCTTGGGGTCAATTTTCCCCAAACCCATTTTGTAACGGATATTGACTCCATGAAAGAAACATGCCTACCAATTTTCAATCTGGTAGGTCAAGTAGTTCAAAAATGAAAATATTTATCTATCACACCCCTTAATCCCCCGCAATGCTACTTGGGGGACTATTTTCCCCAAACCCATCTTGTAGCTGATATCTACTCTATAAAAGGAATCTGTTTACCTAATTTCAAGATTGTACGTCGAGTAGCTTAAAAATGGAAACAATTATTTATAATGCCCCTTAACCCCCCGTAACGCCCCTTGCGATTCTAATTTCGTAAAATCCGTTCTTAGCTGATCTCTACTCTATGAATGGAACATGTCTACCAAATTTCAAATCTGTAGGTTGAATAGTTCCGGAGATATCGTGATTAGTCAGTCAGTGAGTGAGTCGCTTTTCTCCTTTATATATATAGATTATCAGCTCCTTTTTAAATTCAAGAGGAATAGAGATAATGCATTTTTGGGCTACAGTAGTAATTAGGATTTTAACAATGCTATGATTATTATTTATTTTTTGGAACATTCTATCCCTTACAGGTATATAGTCTAGTTTGAAATTTATATATATTGAATTAAGCTTCATGATAGCAGGTTACATTTATAAAAAATATAAATATGAAAAGAAAATTGCACATTTAATGAAAACTCAAACATATAGTCAAACTTTTTCATTCCCTTTAGGATTTCCTATTTAGCAGTTTGAATTGCAAAGGATTAAATTCTATAAGTATTTGATTAGCGCTATTCATTTGAAAAAAGCAAGCAAAATAATATCTTATTAATTCTGTTTCACTCTGGTTTGGTATTTCAAAAATCTGGTTAATGTATTGCATGGATGGGTTGCTAGACATATACATTTTTACCACTAAGGACTTCTAATAAATCGCTGTAAATGATCACTTTGTATATACTTGTTTTCAGCAATAATGAGCTTAATTTTGAAATATGTGTTTTTAACCCTGTAAATTTCTTTTATAATTTATATCAGATTAAAGTAAAACATACAAATATTAAACAATATTTTGTCTGCAAATTTATGTTTTATTTTAATTAATTTTTGTATTAAGAATTTTATGATAGTTGTGAGATTGCCATGTTTATTATTGGGAACTATTGCTATGTATTTTGTTTTTCATCTTGCCATATTTTTAGGTCAAACAATTTCTCCAATCAAAGTTTTTGTACAAGACAGCTGACTTGGCAAAAATTATTTGTTTCATAAGTCACCATTATAGTTACCTTATAAACAAAAACATAATCATAGTGACTTATGTGACCATAACAGAAATAAGTAATAACAAAATTGGATCATTTGATTTATGAAATGTTAATTTACACCTCATCAAAATTTGAAAAGTAAATTTAAATTTCTCTTAAATTCACTTTTTAAAATTTTATTCTAAAAATTTGGTTCTTAGTCATAACACACATAGAATTGTTTGGTGGTTAAAAATATTCTTTGCAAAATTTTTGACAAAATTAAATCTTATTGATAAAAGCACAGGTATACACAGTGATTTTTAAGAATTATTTTAATGGAGATTTTGAAGTCAAAATTTTTTTAAAATTTAAGATTTATATTAATTTGTATGTGTTTTTTAAAAAGTGTAAAGAAATATCTTAAATTAAAAAAAAATTTGTTAAACAAAGTAATTTTCTGAAATATAATTATATTTGTGTGTAGAAATAACTTCATTTTTAAATACCAGGTTTTTGCTTCCTCTTCAAGCATTGTACAAGCATAGCTTTTAAATGTAAAATATTGTTATAATTGCAAAGCTTTATTATTATTGTTGCTTTAAACCAGGGGTGGCCAACCTTTTTGGAAAGAAATAATGGGCGACTATTTGTTAAAAAATAATTAACCATGCCACTTCCAACTTTTCCTACAAACAAATGTGGAAAAGTGATAAAATGTTACTTATAAGCTTATTATGGGATTTTTATGCAAATACCACATTTTTTAATGCAAGTCTATGTTGTTGAAATTTAGAAATGTCATAAATAAGACAAAAGTACAAACTAAGATTCTTATTTTAATAAACTTTTTACAAGTTCAATCAATCAGGTTAAGTATATAGTAAAAATGAGTAATTTGAATAATTTTATTCAAAATAATTCTTAAATGCTTAATGTGACACATGAATTACTCCTTTTTTTACCAAGCCATCTATATCAGGATTATCTCTTACAGATGCCTACAAAATTAAGTTATTGTAGGTGCACATCAGCTAGTTTTGAGTGGTATTTATTTCATTATGTTTCATAGCAGAAAATATTTATTCACAAGCATGTTTTGATCCAAATTTCAAGTTTTTTTGTCTGAGACTACACCACTTCAATAAAATTGTAAAAAAAAATGGTTATTTATTATCTTTTCAAAACTTTTAAATTTTTCAGTAAATCTTCGTGTGCCACTGTTTCAACTCAACCATGCCACACTGGGGCATGGGTGCTGTCGGTTGATCACCCCTGTTTTAAACTATCAAAAAATTTGAAGAAACACACTGCAAATGCAATGAAACAACCAACTTAAAAAAATTCTGTGATATGTTACATGTTTATGAAGCTTCATAAAATATTTTTCAATATTGAATTCTGTGTTAATTTAGTTATAATCACAAAAATTTTTAACATTGCAACATGAAGAAAAGGGTTGATTTACCAGACTTGCATAAGTTTTGAAAGAAATGACGCTGTTTAAGTATTTATATTTTATTTTTCTGGATTGAAATAAGTATGTTTAATTTCAAAATTATTTTTTAAAAAAGAAGATAAACAACTAATATTAAAATTGTTTGTTTCTAAGATTTATATTTGCAACAATTAATGTTTTTCTGTGTATCTTTTATGTGCAGCTATGTGAAAAGTTTTATGAAGAAGCTGAAGAGACTGATAATCCCCAATTGCTAAATGTAAAATCTGTGTACAAGTTCATGTTGGACTGTGTTTCTGGTAATCTACCAGGCCAGTTAGGTCCTATTGAGAGTGCCTATGTCCTAGTCATGATCAATTTAATGAAAGAAATGGTCAGAAACAATGATTTTCAAGAAGAATTTAAATTTGTCCAAAGTAAGGAATTTTTCTCATCCTTTCTGTAATTACACATCATTTGAAAATGTAAAAATCCTAAACAATTCTTTTTCTATCTATACCATGAGTAAAGGATGCCATTTGAGTTTTTCCTCTCCTTTCAATTTTGGGTTGTGATTTGTATTATGTGGGCAATATTTCTGATATACTCTTGGGCCCCTCAATTCCATCGAAAACATCCATCTTACTTCCATGTTGTTGCTGACTATGCACATCCATTTATGACCATAATGTTTTCTGATAATCACAGCTGTTTTCTAGCAAGACACAATGTGTCTTTTGTCACAAGGTTAGATTGATCTCAGATTGGTTTGAAGCATATGATTCAGTTTCAATTGCTTCACTGGTCCCCTTTAGTCATCAGATCTTAACCCAGTTGAGCGTTTGCGGGACCAGGTTAAAGGTCTGTTAAAAGTTTTAGAGTATCACCTTTTACATGCTATCTTTTTGTTGATACAAGGAAACTGAGACTGATTCAGACTCAAACCCCTAACTAGAACTGTGATAGTACTTGATGTTGTCTACTTTTGGTGCATGACAGAGGTGGGACTTCAAGAGGCAAGGACAAATTGAGTGATTTGAGAGGAAAAGCTGAGGTGATTTTGAGAGTACATTGATTGGATGATGGGAATGAGCAATTGGTTTCAGCTGCCTTTTTCAGAAATTTTTATAAATATATTGAATTTTTCAATATTAAAACATCACCTAATCTGACAAAATCAGAGTTGCCATTTTGTTACAATGGGCCAGTAGTTCTCATTTGTCTTAGTAACTTGTAGAATCTGCTCTTAATCACAGTTAGTCCTCATGTTAGTCTTAGTTCCTCATGTCATTAGTGGTAAGTAGTTATGTTCTTTTTTTTTTTTTTTTTTGGCAAATGAGTGCGTATCTTCAAAACAGGGATATTTATTTCCAAAGAATTTCATCTCTTGTTAATACAAATGTCATGTCTTCAGAGTTTATTTTTGGTTTAATTCATGGCATCTATACTTGTGCGTATTCACTGTAACCTGGTGTAAATATTAAGCAAAAGTTTTGTTTCTGTATTTTGGCAATTTATTAGTATTGTTTTTTTGTGGAATGAAGCGTTTTTGATTTTTAGAATGGCTGGATATTTTATCATTTTCAGAATCTAGAATTATTTTTAATGTTATGATTTTTTAAAAGCGATTTTGCCTTATTTAGTTGCAGAACCAGATACGCTGCTAGCGTAATAGAGTTATTTATTTGCAAAAAGGATAACGTAATACAAACATAATTGAGGAAATGTTTTTTTTTTTTATCAAAAATGCCATTTTTAAAAAATTGAATCAGAATAATGAATTTAAATAAAATTGAAAGTACAGTCGTCTTAGAAAAGTATGAAATGAAACATTTACCTCATTTTATTGGCACTTCTTGCAAAATAATGAAAAATGATGATTACTTATACAGTATTGATGTGCAATTTTTTTATATTTATTTTTAGCAATGAAATAATCTATTTTGGGGGAACTTTTTTGAGTTATTAATTGTACTTAATGTACTTTCTCATCCTCTCTTTGTCTTTTTTAGAATATTAGGAAAGAAGAAATTTGCAGAAATTAGACATTTTGGAATTGTATAGTTTGCAAATTACATAGTACTTAATGCAAGGTCAAATTTAAGTACTTTTTTTTTAACTGTGTTTAAAATAAAACTAAATTTTGATAGTTCTATAAAAATATTCAAAGAGTTAATTTAACTTAACTGTCTTTTAAACTTAAGAAGCCACAAAATAAAATTTGAATAATTAAAATTGTTTCTTGTTTAATAAGGCTTTTATTTTTTTAAATTCTGAAAATAAAAACATATATATTCAAATGAGAAATATTAATGACTGGAAAATTCATTTCATCATTTTACATTGCTTTAATGTAGAACATTTTATTTTCTAGTATAAATGTTTGCATAATTAAGATGTTACTGCAGTAGCCTAATATGGTCATGAGTTTGAACCTACTGTCACTGAAGGCCCACTGTGTAGAGGGGCAACTGCATGTTAAATCTGTCAAGACTCAATGCCCTCCCATTAGTGTTGTGTGGAAGTTAGTAAAGGTAGGGGGGGGGGTGCCAACTCAGGTGTCATCCTCATCACTCTACCATTGTTCAGAATTACGAGGTCTGTCGCCAATAGCCCTCATGCAGCTTTATAGTGTGATGCTAATATAATGCTCACTCTCCATAATTAAGACATGTATAATTTACAAATCTTATTGTATGACATATTAGAAAAGAAATATAAATTTTTAAGTGGAGTAAATTGTTTTTTTTATTTGACATTGTAAGTTTGTGTGTGCAAAGTTAATGATAAATAACTGATTATTGTTATTTTATCAAAATAATTATAATTAATATATGTTTATATCTATGTCAGTTTCGTACTCTGTCAAAAATAGTTTTCTTTTAATTTGATAAAGGTTTTCTTTGATCCATTGTCAAAAAAACAATTTTAATTGATTTGTTATTACACATCAATTAAAATTGCTTTCTTGGTTTCTCAGTTTTTATTTTAATAGGTATTTAAAATTAAAAAATGTATATATTGCAAACATATTTTTAAGTCATTTGATTGGCATGAAATATTTTCAAATAAATTGGAACAAAACAAAATATAGCACTAATTTCTAATTTTTCTTCAGATGTATATGATAATTATTGCAAACTAATTTGTTTAATAACTTCAAGCCTTTTTTGGTACTTGTGTATTATCGCAACCTATTGGTGACATTATATGAAACGAAGCTCATGGTTGCCAATTCAGCTTGTGCAACACATAGGAAATTGAGGTTGCCAATTTGGTGAGTTATTAATAGAATTGCAAATTGTTGTGATAATACATAAGTATCATTTTTTTAATTACATGTTTTTATAATGAATAATTTTTTAATTGCAAATTTTAATTTGATTTTGAATGATGTTTAGAAGGCTTTTTTTAACAGTAATTTGGACCTTGAACTTAGTGTAAAAATATTGCATCTTAATGAATAATCAATGCCCATTGTATTAAGTGGCAAAGATATTGCTAAATTATAGCTCTACAGCATTAACTTTCATTGAATTAAAATGATTTTAAAGATTTCAATATAGATTTTCTTTGATTTTTTTTAAAGCAGCATTTAATTAATTGAATATTTTATGGTAATTTAACAATTTTGTCATGTTTTTAGATTTTGAAAAAGCAACTGAATTTGTTCCCATTGAAGTGAAAGATGAATTCCGGAAAAACTTTCCAAAAGGTTGAATCATACTTTTTAAAAATTTAGTTTCTATTTATGATATTCTGATTTTCTATAAGAATCCAGATTGATGTTTTTGTAATTTTCTTGTACTAGATGACATTGAAAATTAAAATGATACTATTGTAAATAACAGCAAATAAACATTGCAGGTGCCATGTAAATCAATCAAATGAGCTACAACTTCTCCAGATGAATGAAAAATAATTTATAAACATAACAACAATTTATTCCATTAAAAACAGCTTAAAACTTAGTATTGCAAATATCTTACAAATGTAAAAACAAAATATAAACCTTAAACTTATTTAAACAATATTGTCACACATGGGAAAGGAAAAGTGAGGCATAAACATAAGTAGAAACTATAAGTGAAGTAGTAGTTACATTTAAATATTGATATTAATTATTTTACAATCTCTAACAACTATATTATATATCAATTTTTGGAAAGTCCATTAGAAAATGGCAAAGTTTTTCTTGCATGAAGGTTAATGAGAGTAAATGTAGATACCAAGTTGGCTGACATTAACTTGTGCAGGTTGTGATGAAAATTTCGATGAGCAACCTCTCCTGATTTCTAAAATACTGTTAAAAAGTGTGATTACATTTGTCTAATTAAACTGATTCTAAAATTAAATATGCTTGCAGCTATAGATGGTATGAAATTAGCAAAATAAATAAATAAAATTAAACTGCCATTACTTTATTTAACGTATGTTCATTTGTTTTTGTGTTATAATTTATACCTTTTTTGAGGTGCAAAGTTAACTAATGAATGCAATCATTTTAAAAAGGTGTAGCCCACCAATATCCTCCCCTTCCACAATGCTAAAACAACTGCCCATCCCTGCTTTAGAATAACTAATTAACGGTACTCTTGTATAGATATGGAAAAAAATGAAATTTGTGTATGGGTTAAAATTTAGGAGCTTTATTGTTAAGAAAGTTATTAATTCATTTTTTAAAAGAAGTTTTTAACATGATTTAGTTAATGTGATAAGGAAAAATAGTGGATGAAAATAAATAATAGTCATTGTAATTTTTTTCTTCTGGGGCATAAAATGACATCATTTGCGAATATATTATTATATTTGGCACTCAAATCTTAATTCAGTTCTTTGTTTTTAAAACAAAGAGTAGTTCATTTAATAACTGTCAATATTTATTCAGCATATTTTTGTTGAATAAATCATTTTAATAGATTTTCCAGTATATATTGTGTATTTTCTGATTAATATTTTTTTTAGTACAGTATATTTAAGAAAATATTTTGTGTTCAAAAAACAATTCATGTGTGTAATGTTAAAAGTTTTTATCATATAAAAATAAGTTTGTGTTTAACTTGCCAATAAAGTAAATTTTTTCATATTTATTGCAACTATTGTTAAGAAAGTCTAAATTATTCTGAAAAGCATTTTTCTTTATTCCAAAATATGTAATAAAAATAAATTACAATCTTTTAAAAAAAAGAACCTAGATTGTGAAAATTAACTTGTGATTTGCAATGTTCACACATGTTCAATTTACTAATGTATGATGTTTGCAGATCTTTAAAATTATTATAACTATTAACAAGTTTCTTTAAATATTTATTTTGAATTCATCTTAATAGATTTATTCTCCTTATAGATCCCCATACTGTGCCCATTCCAGTTGATTTATATGAGAATCTAATGCGTCATCACCAAGTTGTTCACAGTTTTAATCCCATGGGGGTGCCTTTGTGGTTGTTGGAGAAAGAGCAAAAATATCTTGGAAATTTGATGAAAAAGATCACCAATTCACCTCAATCATCTACAGAATAAACACTGTTAAATGCTGCATTTATATATTTTTTATTTTATTTGTGCTGTGTCTGTTTTTCATTTGTGAACAAAAAAGCTGAATAAATGTTTCCCTTCCTATCTGTATTTTGAATCATTAGTGTAAAGGGAATATATGCTTTCTGGGATTGATGTTCTGAGATGTCTGGGGAGGTTGTCATAATACTCTAGTTATCTGGGACATCAAATTCTTTGAGGTCAATTTAAGATGGACATTTAATCTGAAAAAAAAAAAAAAAGATAGTTTTTTGTATTCATTTTATCGAAAATCAAATGTTTAAGAAGGAAAAACAAACTTTCCTTTAATTTTAAAATTAATTATATCATAATGATCAAATATATTCATTTGGAAGGCCAGTAATGAAATCGTGACTACATACATCTATATAAATAAATAAAATTGAAGTGTCTATTTGTAATTTCAAATTAGCAGTTTGTTACTAAATGCATTTAAAGGTATTTACGGTACTTATACAAAAAATCAATTTTTTAAATTTTTGTCTGTCTGTCTGTTTGTTCCGGCTAATCTCGGAAACGGCTGGTGCGATTTTAAAAATTCTTTCACTAATGGAAAGCTACATTAACGGGGAGTAACATAGGCTATATTTTATTTCCGTATTCTTACGGGAACGGAAACTATATGGGTGAACGTGAAACTGAATGCTAAGATGAACGCCAAGCTGAGCTAACGAAGTCGTTGTTTTGGTTACTGGCGACCGATGCTCTTCATGAGACATAATATTGTTACGCGCACATGATAATACGCTGACACGTGCCATAATTTTTTTATGATAGTTATCTCACTGTTCAGTTAAGTAGAGCATCGGCTGTTTCGGATGCACTTTTAAAAATAATAAATCAAGGCTTCATAAGCAAAAAGCAATGCAAGAAACAAAAAATTGATAAGTTTTACGGTTAGTTGTAATCCTTTCTTTTTTTTTTATTTACATTTTTTAGTCACATTTAAACAATAGTTATTATAATCCCAATCTATATGAATAAATAAAATTGAAGTGTCTGTTTATAATTTCAAATTAGCAGTTTGTTACTAAATGCATTTAAAGGTATATACGGTACTTATATCAAAAAATCAATTTTTAAAATTTTTGTCTGTCAAGGGGTTACTGGGGCGTACTGACAAAAAAATTCCTTCTTTCGAAATACAAGGATTATAATAATGAAATTTGGTTCACATTTTTCTTTTTTTGAATTGAAATCCGCCAAGAACGGTTATTTTGGAAAACGATTCTCAACAGGATTACGGGGGTATTGATAGTAAAAATTTCTTTTTTTGCCCGTTAGATTTGGCTTGCATGTTTATTTTACAGAGTAGAGATCCACTGAAAATTGGTTTTGCGGGAATCCACCTCATTGTTGTGTTATGAAAATGTAAACATCATTCTATACTTCAATTTCAGAGATTTTTAGAAAATACAAATTAGAAGAGTTCTGCCCTTTTTTTTTTATCAAGAGGCGACAGTTACAGGTATAAGTATGTTTTTCAATACAATCGAACTCTTAATGATAGGACTTAGATATTAATAGTTGCTATATATAACATCATGAAATACCCAGCGAAGCGGGTGGGTAATGGCTAGTAAGTAATAAAATTATTTGATACAATATTTACATACACAACGAATACGTTTGAACATTCAAGCAAAATAACCTGTAAAATTCATACTTTTTATTTCAATTTATTTTGATGGACATTTTTTCTCATGTAGTTTGCATTTCATAAGTAGCACACTGGAACATAAACTGGTTTGAATGTACGAAAAAAATCGCTTAAAAATGCATTTAAAATTCCCAACTGCAGCTTCTTAATTAAATTTGATCAACTGATTTATAAAAGAAAAATCAAGCATTTCTTGTTTTTCTGATCTGGTATTCAGTTCAAAGGAAATTATTCTTCCCTGAGAGAGAATTCCAAAAATATAAGACCTAGAAAGTAGAAATGTTCATATTTTATTTTTGCTTGTGAGAAAAATTTTATTGTCTATGTCTTAATTGATAATTAATTTGACATGAAAAATTGAATTCACATCTTTCTAAAGAGCCAGTACCACATGGCTGATAAATTTGGTTGGGAATTCATGTGAAGACAACATTATAATTTTGTAAAGTTCTCTAGATAACAGTTCTAACAAGAAATACATATTTTATTTTCCAGTTCCACAATCCTGGATTTTTTCTTGATACATTCAAAGACACACTGAGTGGTCACTTTACTATGACCATATTGATATCTCCTTGGGCTATAATGCAGCTTTGATTCTTCCCTAGGTGGACTTAAGGATTTGAACAAATAATTAGCATACAGGATGTACTTAGTCAGCAATGGTTAGGTACAATTTCTTATTTAGACATTAATGAACATGAAGTAAAGGTCCCAAAACATGTCAGGAAAATATTTACCAAAATATTTATTTGACTTTACCTGCTTAAAGTGTTGTAACAATGGATTTAGGATCCATGTTTTTTATGTTTCCACCAAACTATTTTGCCCATCTGTATGATCTAACTTAAAATTGAATTAATCAATTTACATTACTTTTTTCTAGTTTTCCTCCAATTTAGCCCAAGATAATTTGAGACGATCTTTCTCCCTTTTTTTGCTGCCGACAGCAATGGTGTTTACACTAGTCTTTGACTTCTATAGCCCATGTGATGCATATTACAGTGAACACTGCACTTGAAGGTACCTTGAGAAAATTATTAATTAATATCTGATTCAATTTGCTGCTTTCAAGAGATTTTCCATTCCATTTGATCATTCACCACTCGATAAGAATTTGTTCACCCAATCTTTTGCCAAGAATTTCCAATTTTATGTGACTTTCCAATGTGTTCCAGCTGCTCATGATCATTTCACAAATACAGCAGTTTCTCTAATACTTTCTACATGCTCCTCATTCAATGTCCATCAAATCATGTTTATTTTCCACATATTCAGCTCTACTCTTGTTTCAGGGCCTAGCGATGCCACAGCTCATTTGTGTAAAAGTGTCAAGTGGCCTCTCGGTGTTCTTTATTTTTTCATTCATATTATTGGAGACTGAAAACAAGTTTTCAAGTGACTAACATAGTAATTATTTGTAATTAGTTATAAAATGAGTTTAAATACAGTACAATAGACCTAATGGTATGTATGTTACATACTTACAAGCAAATATAAGTGAATTATCAAAATTATATGACATATGTTTTAAAAATTTTCGATCCAGTGGAGAATATTTAAAATCTAATCATTTTAAGTTTTCAATAAAGTTTTACATGACCATCAACAAAAACATTTGCAATTATATTTCCTTATGTTATCTGCATTTGCTGTGAAACCTATGGAGAGAGAACAATTTGAATGAACAGAATAAATTCTGATTCATTTATAATCCACAGTCATTTTAAGGATTTTAAAAACTCTAAATATCAATTGTGTCTAATTGAAGATCTTTGATAACACAACCTTGTTAAGTTTTCAACCAACAAAATATCATCTTCCTGCTTAAAAGTTATCCATTTTCTGCTTTAAGTATTCTCAAGTTAGATTAAATGCAAAGTTTTGATATTATACATGTGCAATATCCTTAACAACTTATCACACATGAACATAGCAAACTTTTTTGTTAATATAAATAGTTGTTTCTAAAGGTATTCAAACCCAATTTAATTTACCTTGCAATTCTAATTAGTTCAAATGTTATTTTTAAAGTTTTGGTGACTTGATATTGTAGAGAACTGAATAAATATTTGAAAAGATTTAAGTTAAGACATGAAAAGGATGTCTGATCTGAATAAATGTGAGCTGCTCATCTTCATAATTTTGAACCTAAAGTCAAGACATAAGTGGAGTTGGTACCTCCTTCTTCAATGGCTCAACAACCCTAGCATTCTCCAGGCATCTCTGCTTTTTGCAACTGCTTTTAAAATATTAAGATCTTTTCCAATACAATCAATCTATGTTAGCGGGGGTCTGCCCCGAGGTCTATTTCCTGTGGACTTTGCCAGAAAGATTCTCTTGCAGTAATGATCTTTCATTCTAGCCAGTTGACCAGCCCCATTTAAGTGTTGGAACCCTACTCCCCTTAATTTTTTATATTAAGTCACGATTTTTTGAAATTTTGCACCACCTCCCTTCATTACATTTGCAGTTTCAAGACTTATTGAATAATTACTGGGTTAACACGATTTCTTAACAGAAAGATGTTTTGTTACTAATTATATAGTTTGATTTGAATTAATTCACACTGGAATAACGAAAATATACTATTAATGACTAAGGTCTGTTTGAACCATTTAAATAATGAATATGACACTCGAAACTGTGAAAGTTTTTATATCATGTTAAAATTTGAAAGGGTCAGTTGATTCAATGTTCGAAAATTTACCAGTAAACATTAGTCATTTAATTAAAGCAATGGTGAGTTGTTATATTTATTCACAATGCAATTGAGAATAGAATGGGATTTGCATTTCTTTTGAAAAATATTTTTTACTTGTATTCATTAGTTTCTGTTATACACTGATTGTAAGAATTTTTATAGTCTAAAATTTCTAAATACAAATACTGCAGAATTTAACTCTCTAGTTTCTGTTGTACATTGTTAGCAAGAATTTTTCATAACCTAAAATTTCTAAATACAAATTATGTCTAATATTGTAGTATTTAACAATATTAGAGAGAGAGAGAGACAATACAAACCTACTGACCTGATAAAAAAGAAAAACTTTAAAACAATAAGTCAATTTTTTATCATTTTGTGGAAGCCTTGAGTTCTTGCCCTTAAAGAAATAGCAAATTTTGTCGTCATTAATTTCAACTTGTTTTACATCTTGTTGAGTCTTTTGTTACAGTTGTTGATCCTTATCAATCAGCTTTTGTCAAACAATGCAGATATCATTATGCATAAGTTTTCAATCGCATTCATGTCAGGTCTGCACAAGGTAGCCTAAATAAATTGTAAACATTCTCAAAAGATGGTTTTAATGCAACTGGTAGAGTGAAAAGAGTAATTATCTAGTTGAAAATGAACCAACTGGTCTCCAAAGAATTCCTCATTCAAGACAAGACTTTATCAAATAAGAAATTGTCATGCACCACAGCAAGAGTGGCCCTAGGTCCGGACACCTGTCTGGGATTTCATTTGGACCAAATTAAAAAAAATTTGTTTTGTTGCGAAAAAGTTTGTATGAAAAAATTTTCCGAAATATTATACTTTATACTTTAGAAACTCGGAACATAGTTATTTTATTTTTGATTGATTTGAAATGCCCCCCCCCCCAGTGCGAGAGTAAAATTTGTAACAAGTATAGTTGCTCTCTCCGTAAGTTCAGTGTCGCCCTTTTTTTTTAAAGTTGAACTTTGAAGAGTTCGAGGCAGAAGTACATGTTTAATTCTGAGAAATTTGAAATGCTTACGCTACCCCATCCTGGAAGGGAGTGGGGTCCCAACGGACATTCCTTCTATCCATAGGATGTCCGGTGTCAGCTAACCAAAAGGGGACAGGAACAGAGGCGGATTAAGCTAGTTGGAGGCCTCTGGCGGTAAAAGGTTTGGGGCCCCAATGGGCTGAAGAGTCGAAAAACGTAAATAGTGAAAAAATTCGCTGACCTTAAATTCTCAAAATAAAATGTATAGCTAAAAAAAATTAACGGCTAAAAAAATTAAACTTTATTTTAAAGAATTAAAAAAAAACCTTACTTAAAAGCTTAAAATTTTGCTATACAACTTTACGTCTTGATTTTTCTTGGGCAAATTCATCGATTATTTTTGCAGTATCTATTTGGTCCAAAACATCTTGTTCTATATATAATATGACCATGCTGTTCAGTTTCAGTTTATCTTCTCCCATACTACTTCTTAAATAATTTTTAACGCGCTTTAAAACCGAAAAAGTTCTCTCACCTGATGCATTTGATATCTGTATAGTTAAAAATATTTTTAAAAGTATCTCTACATTAGGGAAAGTCGAGACTATTTCTTTTGCAACTCGATAAATTTCTATTGGAGTGTTCATTGTATCCTTCATTGTATTGTTTTCCTTTAAAAATAGCAAGAACTGGTCCAATTCATCGTCAAAATTAAACGATTCAATATCGTCTTCGTAAATATCCTTTAATTTTTGTACAGCTTTCTTCTTAATTTCAGGTAACATCTCGTCAAAAAATACAAAAAAAAGTGTTCTATAACATTTTCATATATTCCAGCTCTTCGGAATAGTTCTGCACTTGTTCTATCACATATGACATAGAATGAGTTGACCAAGAAATTTTCACTATTTTCAAATTCATAACCTTCTTTATAGTTTCACCGAAAATAATTTTTCTCTTTCGCTGCCTGCAAGCTTGTCCAACTTCCTTTTTAAATGAGAGCCCTGATAAAGCAGTTGCTTCTTGTTCTACTTTTCCAAATTCCTTCCTGAAATTTTGTATATAATTTTCTAAAGATTTCAGTAGATTAGTTCCTTTTAATAGCTCACACCCAACTGATCGTAATGCTTTGCTAGTAGCACTCACCCTCTGGAGTATGGTATCCCAAATCACGGTCATTAGGGAAGTTTCACATACTTCCCCATCTATTTCAAAAGAGAAGTTGCCTCCAGAGTATTGTGATCTTCTTCTCATTTGTATCACGGATTTCAGCCCGGGCCTCTTCTATGTGTGTATAACCAAGTTTTATAGCTCGTACGGCATCTGCTCTTGCTGACCATCGTGTATCTGAAACTTTTTGCACAGATATTGCATGTTTACTCCTTTCCAGATTTTTATTTAAAATTCGCCAGCGATGGGTTGACACAGAAAAAAAATTTAATAATTTCTGTACAAGCATAAAATTTTTAATTGCATCGCTACAACTTTCTGCTGCTAAATTTCCTACTAAATTTAAAGAATGAATGGCACAAGGAATATAAACTGCGCTTGAACTGTGTTCTTTAATACGTGCCTGTAGACCTGAGTACCACCCGGACATATTAGACGCATTATCAAATGATTGCCCCCCCCCCTCTGCAATTTTTAATATCCAGTCCAAATATAGCTAAAATTTCTAAAGCTTTTAAATCCCCCCCCCCCAAACTCTCATAAAATTATATTCCATCTTTTTTCAAATTTTCTGTGATAGAATTATGAAATTTCTGATTTAATACACACATATTTGTTTAATTCTTTTATTCTTTACATAAATCATAGTTTAATTTCTAGAACAAAACGTAGCTTAGCGTCCGGATTACTTATAATCAAAATTATTAAAATATCTCAACCAAAAGTAAACTTTCAAAAATTCTAAGGTTTTCTTTTAAAAAACTGTGGGATTTTTTGGAAAAACAATTATAATACTCTTGATTTTTATAATGTTTCCTTTTAAAGTTTCTAAATATAAGTTAATAAAACATTAACTGAATACAAATGTTTTTTACACATTCTAGTTTAGTATTATTACTATACTTGTTTGTTTTTTCAAAAATCTTAATACTTTGTGACTAAACAGAACAATAAAACATTTCCAAAAAATAATTTGAAATTTCTAAGATAACTCAAAACTGTTTGACAAACGCCACAATATATCACAAAAGAAATCTACAATTTTTCAACTAAATTTATATCTTAATTACATTCAAAGTTCCCTTTCTCAAAATTAAACAATCTTACTATATATTGAATAACTTTTCACATTTCTATTTTGTTTGAAATCACTCTTATCTACTTTATAAATTGTGTTTATCATATTTTTATTTCTGTAATACATTTTGCTACCACTTTAAATAGTTTTAAACTATTAGCAATTAAAAAATAGTACCTAAATTTTTCAACATTTATTATTGTTCTGTAAAAATAAAAAATTTAATTAAATGCTTTTTATAAGAAATTTCTGCTGTAGTTTCGGCATTGTTGCCTTTTTTAAAGATTTTAAATATAGTTATAGATGAATTTTGATTAACTTTATTAGAACTTTGATTAACTTTATTATTTATTTAAAGAAATTATACATTTGATACGACTTTTATGTATTTTTATAATTAGTTATAAACATTTAATTATTAGATTGCATTGAATATCCTTTCAAATTGTCTGGACAAAAGATCTTAATCAAAAAAGTATCGCCAGCAAATCACTCTTAAAATGGCAATAAATACAAAAAGAAAAAAAAAAAAAGAATTTGTGCTTTTCAAATTTAATCTTACAAAATAATGGTTCTCTTAGCAGTTTTAAAGTATATTAGAAAAATTATGTGTTTATTTCACGTTACTCGATAAAAAGAAAGAAAAGTGTATTTTTAAGTAAACTTAATATACTTTCTTTCTTTGAAAATTCTTTTAACAGTTTGAAGCAATTTTAATTAAATATTTAGAAATTATAGATTGGCTCATATATTACTAAACAAAATTATCGTAATACATTAGGATTACAAACAAAAAATCAACACAATAAATATAATAACGTTTTATTTCAATTTCGAGTTATTGTTAGGATTCTTTTAAGTATGGTAAATAATTAATGAATGTACTCAAAATCTCATTAATATTTTGTATTTTAAATGAACTACTATCGCTTTTTATAACTGACTCAAGAAATTATTTTTATACGAGAGGCAAATAATATTTTTTCATTCGAATAACAATGCCAATCGAAAATGATTTAAGATTCAAGCTACGAAAACACATTTAAATATGTTAATCATCATGAAAATATTCTAAGAAACTGATGACAGTTATTTATATTTATGTATGTAAAACTAAAAATAAATAAAATAGTAATGACACACAAATGTGATAAAATATTTTTTTCACTTTATCTTACGCAATGATTAAAATACCTGCGCATTAAATCTTTAAAAAAAAAGAAAATATAGTTACCTTTTTTTGTTGTTTAAACACGGTTCGCCGATTTGTCTGTATAAGCGCAGGAAGCTAAAAGAAATTAGTTCGAAGTAAAATTGAAGCAAAATTTCCTCAGTTTTCTTCATAAAGGGGTCTTTTTCTCAGGGTCATTCTGTCCCATTCTTTTCATTCGTCCACTTGTCATAAATCTTGATCGTGCTTTTCCCGATCGTGCTTTTGTCCAATGTATAGAAATTCTTCATTAACGCGCCCCCTCCCCTTCCCCCAGAGGACCAATGTTGAGAACTCATTGATATTCCTTAAAAAAATAATTAACTATAGACTTGGAGGGTAACAGAAGACTTCTGCGCTTATGGTCCTATCTTTTTTCGGAACGGGAAGCAGTTATCGAGGCCTTGCTCACTATGAATGGACATTCAGTCTTTTGGTTGTTACAGAAATAAAAGAGAACCGTGATAATTTTTTTTAAAGGGGCTGCGCATTGGTATTTTAAGCCTTTGCAGACCTAGTACATTCCCCGGAAGCTGGTATCTCTTTTTATTGCGGCACCCAATAGGCGGATACCATTCCCCTCAGGTAAATTTGACGCCCAGTTTCCTCCCTATAGGGAGGAGCCTGAGCTCTTGACGATGCGAACTTTGTACTAGGATTTAATTTTGCCGAGAGCATCCAAGCCAAACAGATACTCTAAGGATCTTTCACGTGCTATATAATCATACGACATAGCCGCTGTCGATTTTCTGCATCAAGAAAATCCACCGACTTTGGCCGGGGTCGAACCCGCAACCTTGGGTGTATTCACTGGACCATCTCTGAAAAAAATTCCGACTAAGGGCCAAGCCTTCTTGCAGCTTTTTACAGTTAATCAATCAATAGACGAAAGGGTTATTGTCATTTACAAGCAAATAACATTCTGAATGGATTTTTTCTATCCTAAGTGTTATCTATATTTCACTTCAAACGATCTTTCTGTCAATCCGCGTTGAATGAGAAGTTTTTTCTACATTCAAAGATCACACCACTCATTGTCTTCTCATTATTTTGAGTAATTTTACCAGCTCTTAAACTTTTCTTATTGCGTTTCTCCTGAAATTCAGAATTCACACGGAAAACTTATATCGTTTTAAGCCAGTGACATAATATTTTATAAACATAAAATAGCTGGTAAAATGTTATCAATGATAAAAGACCATTGATAACATTTTACGACTTTTGCTTGCACATGTCAGGGGCCCCTGTAGCTAGAAGGTTTTATTTTCGATGACGTAATATTGCCAGATGATACGTATAAATTATATCAATGTAATGTGCGTGTGTTTTTTTTATGTCAGAAAGTATTTTGTTTTACTTCATGTCAGTAAACTAATTTTTTTAAATCATTTATTTTCCATATGCTCGCCACCCCCTCGTAGGGTTATCACGCCCTCCCCGGGAAGGGGGGCGCCCCATAATTTGAGAAACGCTGCTCTACAGGTTTTTTTTTTGCAGGTTTTCTTTCATCTGTTTCACTATTTGATTCATTCATCAATTAAAAGAAATTTCAATCTCACTTAAATATTTCGCTATTTCTGTCATGCTGACTGAAATAAAACTGATCCTAAATTTAAAAAATATTTCAATCCAGTGCCGGATTACTCATTAGGTGGAGTAGGCAATTTCCTATGGGCTTCATGCTTTTTAGGGGCCCACAAAAGCGTGTTCTGTTTTCTGTTAGTGCTCCAAAAACAGGCTAAAGGGCCCCGAGAACTCGACTGCTTAGGGGCCTCCATGTCGTTTAATCCGACACTGCTTCGATCGCTTTCCCCATATTCTCAAAATATAAACACAAAAATCCAGATAACAATAAATCACGAACCTTCAAGTACTAAATTCTTTCGAAAGAACTAAACATTGGTAGTTGTTTATAGTCTGGGATCTAGGATCATTATTTTAATATCAGAAATCTGGGATCAAATTTTTTTAAAAACTTGGATCCGAAAACATATATTAAAGACCAAAGTTCAGGGAAACATTAAAAAAAAAAAACGGATTTCAACCGCAATTACATGTAATATATGAGGGCAACACTGATTGTTATACGGTTCAAATCGTGCGTAATCATTGGGTTTGCAATATCAGTACAAGATTTTTTGTTGAACTTATAACTGAAGTCTATCAGCTTGGGGCCCCTGCTGGTGCTCGGGGCCCCTGGCGGCCGCCAGCCGCTTAATCCGCCTCTGGACAGGAAGATGAGTTTTGGGAGGACAGAAAGCCACACAGGAAAGTTTTTTTTCCTTCTGAGTGTAATTATTGCACGCTTATGAACTTTTGCATCTCCAGATTCTTTTTCGAAGAGATTGGCCCCTACTCTTACATTTTAATCGTTTGAAATAGAAACAGGCAATTATATCTTTAATTTCGAATTATTTTGTATATTTTTTTAAGATTTAAAAAAATATACTAATCGAGTAGTTCTCCTGTAAGGTACACCTCCGGATAATCCACAATTATGTTGGTACCGATCTGTTTAAATGAGGACCTGTTTAAATGAGGTATTACCTCTTATTAAGGGAACATTCTGTGCAAGTGACGCTGAAAAAATTTCAAAAATAAAAGAGAAAAAAAAATATTCTTTGTTAATATAGCATTTTAAATTTCAGACATGCCTGGTTTCTCTTTAAATAAATCAAATATATTGATAGCTTAATTAATCAGAGTAACTTCAAAAAAAGGAAAGGAAACAGATAAAAAAAAAGTGTAACACTGATTTGTTCGGCATTTCAATTTTTTAAAAAAAATAGAACATATAATAAAACGATTGAACCTCCTGGGGGCGCGCTCTTTCTTTGGATTTACACAAGAAATAGAAATTCTAATTTATAATGCAAGGCTTTTTTAAAAAAAAAACGTGCAAATGATTATTTTTAATAAATTTCTCTAAGTACAAAATTCTATTACTCATTTCAAACATTTATGTCATAACTAAACTTTTTAAATTTAAAATTTTCATTAATTTCAAATATAAAAAGTACTTGTGACTAAGGTACTAATCTATATACCACTTACTTAAAGCTTGATAGAACCTAAATTTCTAAATATATTACAATTTTAGCATTAAAAGAAAAATACATAATTTCTGATCTGATGGGTGTCTCTCATTAGATTGGTTGGTTTAAATTTCTGGCACAAGGACGTATTGTCTCAAACACAAGGTCCTTTATTGGGAGGTGTACTATGGTATTTTTTATTATATTAAGAAAAAGTGTGAAGGAATATCTTATTGTGTTTGCTTTTATGAAGAAGAAAGGTATAAAAATAATATATTTAGTTGAATGGAAAAAAATCTTTCATTAATATACAGTCGACTCTCGATAATTCAAACCTTCGATAATACGAACCTCTCAATTCGAAGTATATGCTCAGTCCCTACAAAAACTCGCGATATTTCGAACTAAAACAATACGTTTTGGTACACTCAATGTTTAGAAGTAAAATCTGCTGCTGACCAGACTACAACATGCGATAATGTGAAGTTATATTATAAAACTATTGACAATTCGAACACTCCCTATCATGTACAATTCTGTAGCAAACAGGTTAGAGTTTATAAGTTTTGCGTTGTATTGTCTCCCTTGTAACGTAACCCCTTTGATGACCATCTGTCTTCTACCCCTTCTTTGTGTTTTCTGGTTCCTCAGGTGAAAAGACACTTCTATTGCTTTCCTTCTTCAAGAGAACAATAGACCAACCACACATCTATTGTCAGCCTTCCGTATAACACGTGTCCTTGCTACACATGTGTTCAGTGAGTGAGTGAATATTAACGTCACACTGTTCAGCTACACGAGGGCTTTTGGCGACGGACCGTGTAATTTTGAACCATGGTCAAGTGACGCGGACAACACCTGAGCTGACACCTCTCTCTCCTAACTACCACACCACACCAACGGGTGAGTGAGTGAATATTAACATCCCACTGTTCAGCTACATGAGGGCTTTTGGGGACGGTCCGCGTAATTTTGAACCATGGTCAAGTGATGCGAACGACACCTGAGCTGGCACCCCCTCTCCTAACTACCACACCAACGGGAGAACGTTCGAGCTCTCGACAGATTTAACGTGCATCGCTCCCCTACACGGCTGGTCTTCAGTGGTACTGGGCTCAAACTCATGACACGCCAGCCATGATCCGATACCTTGACCACTTGGCTACCACGTGTTCAGAAAGGATCGTCCGCTATTGTTAAGAAGAGATATTGCGCGTATATAGGATTGTGTATGCATGTATTAATACAGGAATTTTAACTTCTGTATATTATGTACTTTTTAAAAAATACTTTAAAATAATGTTATACATATGCACACAATTGTTATTTTATTACATAGTTTCAAATTTACATGTGTTAGAAAAAAATTTCTCTTCGTGTATTTTCCCCCCCTACCCTCTTGATAATTTGAAGTTTTTCATTATAAATCCTTCAACTTCGAAGTATCGAGAGTTGACTGTATAAATAAATTCACATGAGTGGATAACGAATTTAACTAAAAGGCTTCTCAGGAGCTTATCTCCTTTGGAAGAGTACGGGTGCCACGAACCCGAGATGCCCTCTGATCTTTTCCCCCTTCCCTCCCTTTATTTCATGTCTAGACTACAGCTACAAATGTTTTACATATATTATAACTTTATTTTTTTTCTTCTAACGTACATTTTCCCTTCAACACCGTTGGCTTCCCAACCCGCATATTTGCAGCGTCCCGTAAAGCGGTTTTGAGGATACTTTTTGCGTTCCCTTCGGCCCACGCTTCTCTGTAGACGGGTGGCAGGAGTGAGCCCGCTTCTGTCAATCGGCTGGTGATCTCTACGGAGACATTGCTGTAGGACTAGCACTGTAGATAAGGGGTGTCCGGTTCTCCCATCGGATCCTCGCCCTGACGCTGCTGTTCTATATCTTGGGTGTACTTCTAGGTAAGTACGGAGCCTGGTTGTTGCCAATTGACCGGTACACTGTCTCCCTTGTTGACTCCGTGGTGAGTGAAGGCATGCCAGGATGAATATTATCTCTTTTCTTATGGATCCAAATATGCTGCGTCCGGGTAAAGGTCTTGTATTACCCAATATCAACGCTAACAGTATTGCTTCACATTCCAGGTTCTTAATTTTGTTATTTCCCAACAACGAAATGTCGCGGAAGTCTCCCTTTGCCATACGAAAAGCACTTAAGGAATAGGAGGAGATCAGAAATCCGTGAAAAAATTACGATCCGGTGACTTGCTCATCGAAAGGAATCTTACAAACGAAATCATTCTGGTTAGCGAAAACATTTTTAGACTCCACTTTAAACGTTGCTCCTCATAAATCACTAAATTCCTGTCGAGGTGTCATATCTGAACCGGACCTTTTGTGTGGTTCAGAAGCAGAAATACTCGAGGGAATTTTCTGACCAGGGTGCCTCCCAAGTCAGAAGAATTACAATAAAAAAAAAAGAATCAGCATGTTTACCTACTAAGCATATAATTTTAACCTTCAATAGCCCCAAATTACCTTCTACTATTAAAGCCGGATATTTAAACTGCAAAATACGACCATATATTCCGAATCCTCTGCGTTGCTTCTAGTGTCAGAGGTTTGGACATTCTCAAACTTCCTGCCGCGGTCAATTGACGTGCTCTAGATGTACATATGTTGGGAATTCCTCTACAGATTGTAGTTTAGTGTGCTAATTTCATACTGCCTTATGTATGATTCTAAATTATGCACCAAATGGACAATAGAAAAAAAATTCAAGAAATTAAGATTAACAAAAATGTCTTCTATTTAGAAGCTTGTAAATTAATAGTTCCACAGATATCACAGACATATGCTCAGGCTGCTATATCCACTACTACTCAAACCGATCCAAATATAACAAACGTAATCTGCCCTCCTTTGCAATGTCTTAAGCCCGTATCCTCTGTAGATCAAATATATATGTCAAGTCTAAAAAATTCAAAATAATTTGAAATTAAGGACATAATTATTCAAATAAAATTTCAAACGAGTGAAATGTAAGAAAAGGAATCGTCAATTTCTTCGAAAATTAGTCTACTGATGGTGAGGATCGCAAGTGTTATTTTAACTTATAGTAACTACATTCAAAACTAAAATAAAACATTTCTTATCGCTCTCCATCTACCAAAACTTCTTATTTTCCTTGTTCCCTTTTGGATAGCTGACATCGTAAGAGTGAAAGGGATGCCCGTTGTGACCTCACTCCGGAATGGGGAGAAAGTTATTCGCAAAAGATGTGTAAACATATTAAGTTTCATGCTCTAACATATACTCCAGCCCTTCAACATAAAAGAAAACTGTAACTAAATATACAGAGTAAGAAATAAAAAAAATAAGATGCGTTAAATAAAATACCAAATTCACATCCCGAAAAATATATCAAATTTTTTGTAACAAAAAAAATATATTTCAAATTTGATCAAAATGCCGACCAGGGCAGGGACCCGGTTTGCCCGGCCCTAGAGCCACCCCTGCCCCCAAGCAATTGTGTATTTAATACCCCTGTTCGTAAAACGATAAATCATCAAGTAAGATATATTGCTAAATCAAAAGATTTGTTTCTTCCCAAGATTGCTTCCCCTTACCAAAATAAAAGAAAAAGCCACCTTTCTCTAAACCTAACACATCCATCCCGGCATGTGGTAATCAAAATTCCCGTATATCCGCCACAACTCAAGCTTTGAAACGAAAAAAAAAGTTGGAGAAAATCAACAAATATTGAAATAAAAAGGATGCCCCATAAACCCTGTAAAAGTGAATCTCACCAGGACTCATCAGACGAAGATATGTCAGATGAGGACATGTTTGTTTGTGTGTGTGTGCATATGACGTTGAAGAACAAATGAAAAAACGCTATTTAACCCCGACCAAACACAGGAAGTGACATTTTTCAATTATATTTAGTTGACATTGTGGGAAAATTCCCCACCAAAATCTATTAACTTTTATTTTTAAAAATCACTTTTTACACACAATTTGAAATTTTACTGTCAAAACTTTTTATATAAAAATAGTGAACAATTTTATTTTTTAAATATTTAAAAAGTTGTTTGGTGCAGCTTAGCCAAAATTGGCTCTTATACTATTTATTTTTAATATTTATTTTTTACTGCATGAAAGGATTTATATGTATAAGTACAGAAAATTCTTTTCAGGTAAGCTTTATATACCCTATGTAATTTTCAAAAAACATATTTTCCAATAATGAAATATTTTGCTAATGCAATAATTTATGACAAATACATATTTTCAGAAATGTTTTTTTTTGCTGCTTCAAAAACATTTTATTTTTTGTGAGAATGCTTTTTAAAAGGATCAAAACAAAGATTTAAATTTTGTTCTAATGTCAAGCATTAATTTTTGTGTGTATTAATACAATAATTAACTTACTCATTTATGCATATTTTATAATAAAGGAATAGACTGCAAGAAGAATATATTTTTATTGTATTTCTATAAATTTTTATTTCTGTAGATTTTATAAAATATATTTCAGAAAACAATTCAAGCATCAGTTTTCTGATTCTGATGTAGAGACTTTTTTGTATGTAACAGCAATTTCTTTTATCTTTGGCATGGTCTCAATCAGAATGGACTCATTTGCACATTTCTCTTCCTCATTTTCACTTGGTGTCAGTTTTTTAATCACAGATTCTGTAAAGAACACAAAGAGAAGACAGAATTTCCACATTAATATTTACACTTCTATATTTATTAACTGTTTTCATACTAATTTTATAGAAATGATGGAATGCGTTTTAGAAACTAGTTTAAGTTCTTAACTAGGTTTCAACAACAATTCCAAAATATCTATTTATTGAAAAACAAACTCAAAGAATTTTTTTTAAAAGTTACGTGAACCTAAATTTTAAACTCACATATGGGGACTTGTTGTGTCTACTAAGGCTTAGCTGCCAATATGCAGCCTTATCAGAGAAAAAAAAAAGAAATATTTTTAACTAAATATTTGTTTTTCCAATAATATTTAAATATTAATTTGTAAATTAAGTTTCAAAGTTCTTGAATTTTCATTACACTCCATATTAATTTCCTAGATATTTACTTTATTGCTAAATGTTAAAAGAAAAAATAAACATGAAAAGACTATTATTATTTCATTATATAATTTAAGCAGTATTTATGAAAATCATTGATATATTATAAATTCTACTCTGAATAACTAGAAGGATTCTAGATTAAACTTTCCCCAAATATCTGCATTTACAAACTTACACAAATGACATGGCAGATAACCCAATTGTGATGAATACAATCTTTCAATTTTAAATTTTACATCAAGCATTATTTCTCTAGAAATTTTTTTCTTTTTCTTTTACAATAAATAAGTTACAACTTTTTAAATTTCAATTTTAGTTCTTGTTAGGGTACTTAAGTTGTTTTCACTATATTCAATTCATATAAGGCCTTTTCATCTAATATCAAAGAAGATGAACAAAACTACACTTTTTTGAAAGAAAAATGTACCAATGTTTAAAGAAATCTGTGACATTACACATACAGCACATATGTGTAAAATTTAAAATTTGGTAACATTCAATCAATATGCAATTTTTGGATTTAAAATATAAAGTTACCATTACCACAAATTACCTAACAAAAGATAATGCTTTTCAAAGATTTTCTAAAAGGCAATTGACATCAATATTTTTTTATCCTTATGCCAGATTTAGGGGAACGGCCACTATCAATCCATAACAGGCAGCTCAATACAATTCAGAAACACAATTAAATTAGCAATGATCTTTAACAGTAATAGCTGCCGGCTAAAAAGAAATGAATCACTTGGTTCTTTGGCACTTACTGTGTAAAAGGGCATTGAATCTTCTAAACAAAATCTACGCAGGTGTTTTGTGAGGCAGTCATGTGCAGCTGTAATTCTAAAACAAGCAACACCAACAGGTCTAGGAAAGTTCCAAAGAATGGTACTTTCTATAAAAGTATTCCAATTCTTCTTCCTTACTGAGTCCCAAATCTTTGCTCCAAAATGGACCTTAAATGATTCTTTCAGCACTTTGATAACAAACAGGAGGTAAAGGTCAGAGCAAGCAAATTCATTCTCCATGATTCCACAATGTCTTGGAATCCACTGCAGGGTGACATTGAGACCATTCTCCATCAAAGAATTACAAGTTGACAATTAAGTACAGGTCCATTGTTTGAAGGAAGAACTGAAGAAATTGCTTTGGTTGTGACCTGAGAATTAATGAAGATCACAAAGTTTTGATAATCTCTTTTAGAGATTCCAGTCAAAGCCAGTTGGACAACAGCCCCTTTAGCATCAAACTTGATATAATTTGTACCAACAGCCCTGTTAAAGCTCAAGTTGTTGTTGTGTCCTTCCCACAGGGAAGGAAAGAAAGTTGGCATTGCCTGTGAGACACAGGTTGGATTTCTTAACGATAGATGGCGACACCACCTATCTCCACCTCCACAATTTTGGTATGGAGCTGAAGGGGAGGGAAATATTCTCCAGCCCCCTGCACTCGTGGTTTCTGCTGCGACCGCCCACAAGACTTTCGGACCCACTGATTTAATGAGCACGTACTCCGTCTATACTCTGTGGTATTTAGTGGCCTCGGGCATCGAACCCAGGCCCTCGGGTCTGGAGTCCGATGCTCTAACCACTAGGCTACCCACGGCTCGCTGAGAGTAAACCCCAGCACCAGCATTATGAATAGAATTGGTACAAGAGCCATCAGTGTACACAAGCAACCAGTGCATTGTACAAAATCTTTCTCCAATAGTGGCAACCTTCAGTTTTGTCTTAGTAAAGGATTTCTCACCACTGGCTGGCAGAATTACGTAAAAATTACAATTTGCTGTGCTTAAATGTTGAAGAAACCCATCAGCTTCAAGCACAGGGATTGTCTGTTAAATGGAATATCAAAAACTACAGACAGTTTACTTTTCACAAGAGGGTAGGTAGCGATTTTAACCTACAATCTACAGGCTTATTGATGTCACCATGTCTAATCAATTTTACAACCAATTTGAGAGTACTTATTTTCTTTCAAAATGTCACAGGCTCAATTAATATCAATATAAACATTTAAATATATTTTATTTTATTTATACTTTTCATTTAACAAACAGTAATTATATGTAATACTAAAAATTATGTTTAATTTTTTATATGCAAATATAGAATTATGAAATTTTTGAAGATATTTATTTTCATACCTTACATAAATTTGTGCAAGGTATACCAGTTAAAATTAATTTTTAAAAAATTAAAAGAAACTAAAGTTTTTTTTATTTTACATTGGAACAGAGAACATTTTGTATACAAATAACAATAGTAAATTCAAATTCTAGTACAAAATTGAAAGAACTATTCAGTTAACCCCCCCCCCCAAAAAAAAAGAGCATTCAAGTACGTATAATTTAAAAATATTTTTTAAACATTCAATTTTAAAATGATTACTTAAAAATGCAAATTTCATGAATTTTTAAAAGATCTATAAAAAGAATTTTTAATGTGGAAAAAAAATGCTTAAATATTAAATGTCTCTTTAACAATTGCATAAGAAACATTAATTTCTGTTTCTAAATAAATATTTTTTTACTTAGTCAAAGTTTGAAATTGAAATCATGCAAATTTATGCATATATGTTGAAAATTAAAATTACAAAAGTATTACAGATAAATACTTAAATTATATCAAGAGAACCAAGTTCTAACCTTGATAAGTAGCCAGGAGTAGATAGATTTCAGCAGACAGCTGCTTCTGAAGATAACCAATTATGTGAGGAACAAACTTTCCTGAAGCGTGCAACATGGTGCGAGTATGTGATTGAAAGATAAGAAGTGATGCCAAGTGTAAACATAGTGCTGGATCAGTAGCTTCTGTTAGTTGAGACAGGAGAGACTGACGGTGATTGGCAAAAATTTGTCTAAAAGGTTAATTTCATAAAAAGGAAAAAATAATTTGATTATTAATTTCAAGCACTGGATAGAATAATAAGTTAAAGAAATATTAAATTATGTATTACTGATACAGTGTGTGATTGAAGAGAGTTCAACTAATGAATGTATATCTCAATACTATTTCTATCACTTCATTTACATTCTACTATTAAAAATAATGGTGAACATTTTTGCTGAATTTAATATAATCAAGCATCATAAAATAATTAAAATTATGTTGAAAAAATGTAACATTTGCACAATGTGTATTTAAATCTTCATTATTCTGCCATTTCAATAATAAATATTTGGACAAATTTATGATTTCATAGTAAAATTCAATACCTTTCTTTCTTCTTATCAGGTTTTCTAATGATCATATCACAGATTCCAGCTCCTAAGGCAACATCAATAGAGGAATGAAAATCCTCCAATGTCTAAAACAAAGTGCAATTAGGTAAAAGAAATGAAACTACTGTAAAATTTGGTGTATAATACGCAATTTTAACACAAAAAATCAGATAGAAATTTGTGGATGTGCATTATATGCCAGGTGTAGAAATGACAGCTTTAAAATTAAAAAAAAAAGAGAGAGAGAGACGAGCATTGAGAAAATTAGAATTCTACATATATCGAAGTACAGTTCATTTTAAAGAAATGACATTTTATGAACTTTAAGAGTTGTAATTCTAGAAGCTTACAATTTTTTCCAAAGCCTGGGATAATACCTCGAATAAATGACTTAAAAATATAAGAGCACTACATACACATTTCAGTTTTCTTCATTAAAAAGAGGGTGCACGTTATACAATAAATATACCTCAAAATTAAAAAAAGCATCTTGAAAGTATAGGTGTGTGTTATATGCCAGATTTTAAGGTATAAGAAATACACTCATGGACCGCACCAATTAGCGCACCAAGAAATAATTGCAGGATTGTAACAAAACTTGGCACGAAGGTACATGTCGGGGAGATATGCAAATGATTAGAAATGCAATTTGATTGTGCATTACGTATCACCAGTAGATGGCATTTAACATCATTCTCCATGGAGTATAAAACAGGTAACCAAAGCTTGTTTGAGTGTGCCGAATCGTTTGCAAAGGAAGCGCTGAGGTAGACATGCCATTACGCCGTTTTTGAAGACAATATGAGCAGCTATCGCAGTTTGAGAGGGGAAGAATCATCGGCATGATAGAAGCTGGGTGGTCAGCTAGGCTAGTAGCTTGTCAATTAGGCCGCTCTGATTGTATTGTGAGGAGGTGTTGGGACCAGTGCATCCGAGAGATGTCATTTAAACGAAGACCAGGCTCAGGACGCCCTCGACAGACCAGTTGTCAAGAAGACCACCACATCGTAAGAAATGCATGCATACTGCCAACTGCTTTATTGGCCGCCATCCAGGCACAGGTAGCACCTTCACTGGGGGCCCCGTACCTTCTCGAACCATACAAAGGCGCCTGGCTGAAGGACATTTGGGATCGCGGTGCCCATTACATGTGCTGCCCCTGTGTCCACCCATCGACACCTCCATTTGGAGTGGTGCCATGCACGACGAAACTGGACTGCAGTGGAATGAAACCAGGTCATCTCTAGCAACAAATCTAGATTCAATCTCAGCAGTGATGACAATCGTGTTCATGTGTGGAGACCCCGTGGTGAACGCCTCAATCCTGCCTCTGCTTTACAGTGACACACTGCTCCAACAGCAGGTGTGATGGTATGGGGTGCCATTGCCTACAATACACGGTCGCCCCTAGTATTGATCCGAGGCATCATGATAGCCCAGCGGTATGTCCATGACATCCTGCAACATGTGTTGACACTCATGCAACGGCTCCTAGGAGCCATTTTTCAACAAGACAATGCTCGACCTCACACAGCAAGGGTGTCACAAGACTGTCTCCTCACGGTTACTACCCTTCCTTGGCCTGCCCGATCCTCAGATTTGTCTCCAATAGAGCATATCTGGGATCATTTGGGACAGCGAGTTGGGCACCTCACGAGTTTGAACGAATTGGAGGCAGGGTTACAGCAAATATGGAGCGAAATGTCTCAAGACATCATACAGAACTTGTATGCTTCAATGCTCGATCGTATCGCATCGTGCATTCGCACTAAGGGGGTTGAACAGAGTATTAAAACCTCCGTTTTTTTGCCTTTTTCTCTGAAATAAATGATCTTTTTTCTTTGATTTTCTAATAATTCTAATAACTTATATCAAAGTAGTCATTACGCATGTAAAATTTCATTTCATTTTGATGACTCCTTCCTGGTGCAATAATTTTTTATCTATGAGTGTATAAACAAAAACAGCTTTAAAAAGAATTTTCAGCTAAAAATCTTACTTTTGCATTGAGAGAGCTGTGTAGTTTGGAAAGAGGTTTCTGAATCTCTTCTGGAAATTGATTTATCATCTTTTGTCTTTGCTAAAAAAAGGAAATTTGTTAAAAAGTAAAAAATATACACCCATCAATTTTAAAATATTTAAAAAAATAATACTGATTGTAATAAGAATTTTATGGGTTTTTTCATCCTGCTTAGTTTTCCAAATGAATAATTTAAATGAATGTGTGCAAAATAAAGTTTCATCTTACACACTCTTTTAAAATAAGTAAAGGATTTAATTTTTTAATTGTGAATTTCAACTAAAGAGATTAAATATTGTAAAAAGAAACAAGATAGTCAATTCTTTGCATCTCATAACTTCAAGTGTATTTTTATTATAAAGACTTGATATAACTTTTTTGTTACCTCTGGAGTTAAACATGCTTCAGAATTTGAGCTACTTGATAATCCATGCTCTTGAGCAAGATATTGCACTATTTCATTTGTGATATCTGAACACAAAGTCTTTTGCAAATGTTTACATAACTGAGAACCAACATCATCTGAAAAGATTGAGTCTAGTTATATTCAGTAATTACATTTTAAAATGTTCTGTAGAATTTATTTTTAAAATCTATGTAAGATGCAATTGTAAATATGTTCAACATACATGATCATTTTTATGCAGAGTACAAAAGTTCAAAATTGCATTTTTTTAAGGAATAATTTATAAATTAAATTTAATATAAATAAATCTTAACTCTTCAACACATTTTTAATAACATATGAAAGAAAAAATAACAAATCATATAGATACATGAAATTTAAAATTCATGAAATGATACAAGAAATTCAATAGTTTTAAAACAAAAATTATGCTCATGTTTAAAAATTTCTTACTTTCTTTTTTAACAGTTCTATAATGTGTATCAATGAAAAATACTTTTTCAAATTACATGCCCAATAACTCCCTCACAGTTAATGTAAAACCGGAAAATAAATTAAGGGATAAATTTTTCCATTTTATCTGCAGGGAAAATATATGGTATTAATTCATTATCACACCGACAATTATAAAGATTGGTAATTTTTTTTGATAGAAAAAAAATGTCAATTACAAGGTGAAAGTGATTTATTATATGCATGCATGTTTGTACAGCTATACTTTAAATCTTAACTACTTTTTGATTTATTTTTTAAAAATTGTACAATTTCAAGTAGGATTCGGTGATTCATTTTGGGGTGGAAGTATAAATGTAATAGAATTAAGATTATCTTAGATACCATATATAAATTATGCAGCTATAACAAAAGTCATACATATTGTCTCTAAGCAATTGGCCATTTTTAATTTAAAATGGATTGATTATATCTTCCAAAATGCTTGTTTCTGGATAGCATGCAAAGGTGTGCTTTTAAGGGTAACTGTTGAATCAACTTAATTAAATTAAGGTTAACTAAAGATTTCTTTTTCCTGTTGATTATTCCTAATTTCCTTTTTAACAATTTTGAATAAAAACAGACAGATGGGGTAGGGGGAGAGCATCAAAACAAAAACAAAAATAGTAAATCTGGACATTATGTAAGCAGTTGCCACAAAGTGGTGCCATTAATTTGCCAAAATTTGATCAATTTCTGTAATTTTTACCAATATGATTGCAATAAAACACAAGTATCAAATATATTTTAAGTCAAATCAATAATATATCAAATAAAAGATGCTTTTTCAGATCTAATAATTAAAATAATACCAGAAAACAATTTAATAGCCCTTTCAAACATCACAATGTGCCCCAAAAGTGAAGAGAGTTTTTCTTGATAATCTGAGTGCTGTTTACGACGTGATGACCCAGCTGAAGCTACAGTAGAATTGTATAAAGCCTTTGCCACTTCTTGATATCGCTTGGTCACAGGTCTAAAAAGACAAAAACATGGCATGAACTATTTGACTAATACAAATATTCAAATAGCATATTTAATGTATGAGCTTCATACTGTATTTACTCTGAGTATATAATTTCAACAAAGAATTTATTTAAAAGTAAATCATTTTTACAAAATATATAAAATAAGAATAAATATGTGATTAAAAGGAAGTTCAAAATTTTTAATTGTTAAAAATATCTTGAAGTGAAAAGAATGTAAAAAATAATAAAAATTTTTTAAAAAATTTTACAAAATTAAATACTATTTAGACTGTTTTCATTTAACATCACAAAGCTCGAACCAAACACATTTTCAAGGGGAGGGGGGAATGTCTCTATTTTTATATATGAATTTGTGATGTTATATAACACATACATACAAAAATGAAATTTAATCTTTAAAATTTAGAAAATATTGATAAATATTTCCTTTTATACTTAAGCATGTAAATTTTAAAATCCATTTAGCTTTAAAATATAGGAGACAAAACACATTTTACCTCAGAGAAAAATTGATTCATTCAGCTAGAAATGAGACTATGCTGCTCGTTTATATAATAGGATGTGTATATGACAGGATGTAATATTAATGACAAATTTTCAACTGCAAAAAGTTATAATTTTGAGTCCTAAACTTTGCCATTAAGCCAAGACAGCCGTAAGAGATACAGAAGAAGTAAAGAGAAATATTTTCATTAAAGGGACTGCAAATTTTTTGCAAAATTTCAGTAAACTAAAAGCTATTCTTCTATACATTTTTTAGATGCTTGTCCTCATTTATGAATGAATAAAAGAAAAACTACCTATCTACAATACCACTTTATACAACACAAAACACAATATTTAAGACTCATTTAATAAATTATTAGTTGAAGTAAAATTGCAAAGTTTGAACCTTTTGCAATCATAACTTGATGTAATCCACAGATTCATCAAAATGCTTTTACAATTTTAAATACCATATTTATTCGAATCTAAGCCACAATTTTTTCCAATGTTAAAACTACTCAAAATCAGGTGTGGCTTAGAATCAAAGGAGAAAGAATTTGTTGGATGGAAAAATTGAATATGATATTTATGTTTAAATACCTACATTAACTTGTTATTGATCTAAAGTTTTTAACAATGGTAAAATTAATTAATTATTCACTTATTTCTGATTTTAAATTTTGTAGATATATCAATAAACCCTTTAAAACTAATTTTTATTTTATCACAAAAACTTGTAGAGAATGTGCTGCAGAGAATTTGGGGTGCGGCTTAAAATCGAGGGCAGTTTGGATTCGAATAAATACAGCAATATACAAGCAGTGGTCTTTAAATTGTGTTCTATGAGGCATACACACAGGGGTTCCCTAAATCATAATAAAAAATCAAAAAGAAAATTATAAATGCGTATGCAAAATGGATTCAAGTTTGAACGTTGGTTTGAAAATATGTATAACCCCACATTTCTAAAGCTCTCCCCAGCCATTAAAACTGAAAAATATTTATGTATAACTATTTTGAATTACTTTTTTAACTGCTGTTATATAACAAAAGAGAATGTTAAAGCATTTTTTTCTTTATTTGTACTACCTATTAGATTGTGAATATACAATTGTTTACTATCCCATGTTCGACAACATAATTTTATACTTGTTAGTAAAATGTTTCACAGAAAAAGAGTTTTCTAATGGAAAAAACACTTTTAATGAAGGAGAGGGAACAACTTATCAACATAATCTAAGTGTGTGTGGAATGGGGTTCCCAAAAATGCCTCATGGTTCTAAGGTTCTGCGAGTGAGTGAATATTAACGTCGCATTGTTCAGCTATACACGAGGGCTTTTGGCGACGGACCTCATAATTTTGAACCATGGTCAAGTGACGAAGACGAGACCTGAGCTGACACCCTTTCTTCAATCTTTCACACAACACTGATGAGAGGACGTTTGAGCCTTGACGTATTTAAAAAACATCAGCCCCCTCTGCACGGCAGGCCTTCAGTGATACTAAGCTCGAACTCATGACACGCCAGCCAAGAGTCCATTCCTTTGACCACTAAAGGGTTCTGCGAATTGAAACAGTTTGAAGACCATTGATATATAGGAATACCTCATTCAATACTGTTAATTGGTTACTCTTGTTGCATTGAATGAATTTCCACTGTGTGGCCAAAATATTTCCATAGGAAAATAAGCAATTCATTCCTAAAAATTTTTGTGAAAATATAATATTTATATATGTTTACCCAAAATTAAGGTAAAATAATGGAAAACTTATACTGCTTAATGATTGCAAAGCAAAATTTTTAAACAAGAAAAATCACCTGGTTCCTTGCGTCAGTTTATTATGAATTTCTGAATGTTTTTTAAAGGCACCCCCCCCCCCCACAGCTTGCTAGGAAATTTTCATCAGTTTCCTTTTCAGGCTGTAGAAAAAAAGACTTCATGATTATAGCTTGAATTTTTAATTGACTCAAAGAAATTTTTTTTGGTTACAGTCCATATCAACATCAATACTTAAAATCAAAACATTTCGTTTTACAATATTCTTGGCAGCAAAATTATTTGTAGTTATTTTGTATTCCTTATTCAATTTCACAATTCCTGTTTCATAGTTTTTGTGTTAAAGATTCAATCCTTTGTTTACCTCTTGCTATCTAGGCAAATGATGGACCATTATAAAGCCTTTAAATAGTTTTTAACTCTTGTAAATTTAATAACTTTTGCTGGTTTGTTTGATTTATCATAACTGTAGTATCAGATTTCCACTCCTCAATCATTATAAATGGAGTACTTACTGAATGATATAATAATTTTTAAAGGAAAGAGTATCATGTGACATACCATATTTATTTAAATCTAAGTAGCACCTCAAATTCTCAACAAATTTTCATGAAAAATGAATAGTGTAAAAATGATATATTTATCAATATCCAGTTTTACAAAATTAAAATAAATTTAAAAGGAGAACTAATAGGAAGTGAATAATTAGTTATTTTACCAGAATTATAAACTTTCAAATACATACACGGACCTGTAATTGCTCTGTCTCATCCAACAAATTTCTTTTTCTTTGATTGTAAGCCATACTCAATAGAGTTTTAAGTTTTACAATTTAAGAGTTTTAGCCCCGGGATCCCAGTGGTTTTTTCAAATCCCGGGAGTAAAATACCTAATCCCAGGATTAATTAATTTTTGTCTGAATTATATTTTGAAATTTTTTTTCAAAGTATTGTGAATCTGGTATTACATTTAATGTATATCTTATTTACTTTTTCCTGTACTGTACATGTTTAATGTCAGTTTTCTTCCGTAATGAACCTTAAAGGGTTCAAGCAGGTGTGTATGTTAAACCGTGAAATACGATATGTGTTTTCTCTTATTTTCTTCCGTAACTTTCTCCCCATCGCGAATGGGGTCAGAAAATGGACATTTCTCCCATCCTCAGGATGTCTGGTGTCAGCTAACTTGGACAGAGGTAATTAGAATTTTTGGAAGATATCTAGTAGGGTTTTCAGATCCAGGATCCCAAAATTCCAAAACCCCAGGATCCCGGGTTTTTTTTCCAATCCTGAAATCCTGGGATTTAATTTTTGTCTAAATTATATTTTGCTTATGAAATATGTAAATAGAATATTTTGTGCAACTATAAGTGCTATAGGGGAAAAAACATATGCACAGCTCTCATTTCTCATAAGGGAAAATGTCGCACAAATGACTCACTGCAATGTTTACACAATAATATAAGCAACATCTCAAGAATAGATTTTGTCACAGTTCCTTCAATTAAATGCTGTTAATTAATAGCGGACCTGCTTGGAAGACTTGAGAAATTTCAAATCCCATTGAATTACTAACAGCTCATGCAACTGGATCTTCAATTTCAAATGAGGTAACACTTGAAATTAATTCACATTCTGATTCAATAACTGGATCAATTTATATACAAAAACCATTAAGTGTAACAGAAGAACTAAATAAAGTTATCAAAGAGGTATATGTTTCAATGCAGTCTGTTAGATTTGAGACACTGTCATCAAAAATTCAAAAAGAAATGTCTTTTTTTGAAAATGGAGGGAGACGTGGTGACTACCTAAAAAGAACATATTCCTATTTAATGACGATACCTACCAGTAAAGAATCTGAACATGCATTTTCTTCCATGGGACCATTTGTGACAAAAATTAGAAGCTGTTTATATGATGAAATGCAGGGGGAGCTGTGTTTTTATAAGCTTATTTACAGAAACACAAGAAATGAAAAAATGCTTTTTAAAAAAAATTTTATGCATTATTTTTTTTCCTATTTTTTTTTTATGATGAATTAATTTTCTTATTTGTGTGCATTTCATTAAAATAATATTAAATCAATTTTTATTTATAATTTCAATTTTATTATGCAATTTCAACTATGCTAATATGTAAGTATTTTTAATAAATAGTTCAATCCTAATCCCAGGACCAGTCCTGAGATTTGGATAATATAATCCCGAAATCCTGGGATTGAAAATATGACACAGGATTGCAAACCCTAGTAGCATTAACGTAGGGAAAAAAGTACTGCTTAGATACCGAGTAAATACGGTAATTTGGATGGCAATAATAAACAATGCACACACAATGAAGTTTTTATAAAGATTTAAGGTATCTTTGTGGACTGTATTTTGGCACAAACTTGCACATACAGATGCACTAATTTTGCTACTCTTAATCATCAGATTTAGCAGTACTATTTTAGTGGGAACACTTTGAAGCAAAATCTTCGTAAATTACATAATAATGAATATCAATCCATACAAGATGAAATTTTTACCCAAATTACATATTAACTATACTGTTGTGGGGTTAGCATTGAGAGGAACTGCACTAAACAAGGCATTTCTATACTATATTTTTCAGCCAAAACTGCAGACAAAAGTTTATCACTCCATTTTGAACATTTATAAAACATACATCACTATAATTATCGTTTGGATTATTTGCAAAAACATACTTCATTAATGAAACACATATATTTAACAAAGGAATTTCTCACAAACATTCATAAAAAAATAGCAAATAACTAGATTTTTTCAAGAATTTTAATAAACAAAACTTGAAATTAAGCAATATTTTCACTTCATAATTCCATACTAATATTCCAATTATGAATATTGGAACCTTTTCTACCCAAGTTTATGAAACACAAAAAGTAACTTGCAAATAAATGCAAAGAAGCAGAATATAAGGCAGGGTAAAGGAAGGAATACCATGTTAGCCTTTTAAACTGCCAGAAGATTTAGAATATACATCATAAATATAAACAACAATTTCAAAAAATATTAAGGACAAATAAGAATCATACTTAAATAGTTCATCTAGAAGTACACCCACTAAATCATCAGGAGCATCTTTAAGTGAACTTATTTTTCTTATATGGTTTTCAAATTCATCCATGCTCAAAAATTCCAATTCTAAGTCAGATGTTTTCAATATTGATTCTTCTTCTATGTCTGCATCATCAGCTTCTTTGCTAGTAAAGTATTTTTTCTTTACATTCTTAGTCTTTGTTTCTCGTCCCTGAGTTCCACCACCAGATTTTCCTCCTACAATATTTAAGAAATCCTAACTTATTATTGTTAACAACCACATACAATAAAGTGTTATATAAATAAAACACTTTATCATACCAACCAAATTTTGAAAATCACAAAGCATGAAATAATGCAGGACCAACATTTCAACAATATCTTAAATAATATAAAAAAGCATGATATACAAATATTTTAAATACAATGGGATGAAAAGTTTACCAATAAAAATGATTTGATGAGAAAAGTATGCATAGGAAACTCTTTTGTATCAACTTGATTTTTAAAAATTTATGCACACTAAAGAAAGTGGACAGTAAAAAAAAAATATAATGAAATTATATTGAAAATATAATGAATTTATCAACTTAAATTTTAGATCACATTTACATAAAAAATTTACAAATACAGAAGTTTGGAATCAAGTTAGAAGAGAATTTGACATTCAAATTAAAACTACTTGATAAGTAATCGAGTACCTGAATGCTTTAAATTTTTTTAGACTTCTTCCTTATGCAAACTTTAAAAGCTCTATAGATATCGAATTTATCTATGAGTATCTGATTAACTTTTAAAAATAAAGAAGCAGCACCTTTTTCAGATACAAATCTATTAAACAACATAAGCAACCAATACTTATTTTCTTCAAATAGATAACAACTCTCATTTTCCCCTTTTATATTACTGCAAAATTATTTACCATAAATAAAAATAAATGTTTAAAAGACTTTCCATGTTTTTTTAATTCATCCAATGCAATCCATAATCAAACCTGAAATGGCAAAGAAGACATTTCACAAGATCAAAGTAAGTAACTACAATGGGATATAATTTTTAGAAGATGCGGAAAAAAAAAAGGCACGCATTTGATCATTTCATGCATTTGCTTTTTCTGACCAGAAGCTTGTTCACTAATCACAGCAGATGTTTCAGTCCTTTCACATCTGTATTGCTTGGTAATGATAGACTTTGGAAACATTTTCCAAAAAAAAAAGAGGACTGGCATGATCGACTGCAATAAGATGAACATTATGTTCTACAAGAAAAGATATAAACTGTTCTTCAGTCTTGATAACATCTGACTGGACATCAGTTTTGGAAAAAAGGATCCAATTTTAGGCAATTGCTGATGATCAGTTGAACTTGATATAATATAATAAAATAGGACCAGCGACTGCCACTCTATTTAATCAAAATTATTAAAAAAGACCAGTTACCCATCCAAATCATGTTATATAGAAATAACTTTTTAAAGCCAAAAATAACTTTTTCAGATTTGACTAGTTTTGTATATTTAAATAGATTAAAAAATGTTAGACATTGTTTTTGCTGCAATAAACTTTTTCGTTGCAGAAGCTTTCATGACACCAACTATGTTTACGTAATGGATTTACGCTATATTTGTTCTACATCGTTAACTAAACTAATAAGTAGATCAAGTTTTCAGTATAAATGTCTACATAAACAATTTTTAGGAGACATTTTAAAAATATTTGTTAAGGTAGGTACAAAAGAGAAATTTTCAAGTACTTACATTATTGTTTTACTTCCTAACCTAGAATCGTTTTGTGTTAAGAAATTTTCAAAATTCAAATGAAATTATTCACATTTCATTCGGTTCTATCATGATAGTACCATTTCCCCCCACAAGATTAGCATACATCGTTAATTGATGATTTATTCCATAACATAACCTTTTGTATTGCCAAGATCTGTTACATATGACTTCAAAATAATGGATATCTTCTAGTCCTTATGAGGAAACATGCCACAAAATAGTAATATTAGTCACAGCTCTATTATTATAAAGTTATGCATTAAAACTTATTGACACTTTGTCCTCTTTTTTTTTTTCCTTCTGCAACAATTTCTATGATTAACTTAAAAAATCCAGATTTTAAATAAGAAAAGAGTGATGACTGCATTTATGCTAAAAATGTATATAAAAAGCTCAATACTTGAAATATAAGCTTTATATATATTAAACATACTCTCTAGATAAGAGATATATATATAAATAACTATTGTATCATTTTTAAACATAGCAGGTTGAGAACTGCTTCAGAGGGTTAGAACTAATTTTGCGATAAGACAACATTCCCTCTTCTGTCTGTTAATCCTAAAGATTACACTGTGTGCATGTATACACACAGATTTATATATAAATATATTTTTCTCTGATGGAATTGCAGGTGGATACTTTTACCTTTGCAGACCTTTTTCATTCCCTAGGAGCAGGTATCACTTGTTAGTGTGGCACCATATAGGCAATACCAATTGCCGTGAGTAATTTTGATGCCCAGTTTCCTCCCCAGAGCGAGGCACCTGAGCTCTGATACTAAATTTATATATATGGATTTTTTAAAAACTGTATATTACATGCAATATTAAATAAATTGGACAATAACCCAAAATGCTTGCACTATATTATTAAAATCAAGGTACACTCAATAAATCATATAACATATAAAATAAGACTTTACCAGAAGATTTCTTTTTCTTGTCTTCTTTTTTATCTTGCTTTCCCTTGAGAGTTTCTTTTTTTAAGTCAGTAATCTGAGCGTGTTTCTGAACAGTAAACAGATGGGGAGTTTTTGTGACAGCCTAAAATAATGAGATAAATTTTAAAAAATAAGCAATAATGTATGAACTATTTTAAAAATAGTATCAATATGTCTCTTATGCACTCTAATAGAAATTTCAATAACTTAAAAATAAATTAGAACATTAAATAGTGAAAAAACAGATTTTTAAGGTTGTTTCTCTTTTAAGTTATTACACTTGGTGCACTGATCTGTATAGGATTATATTTTGCTCCATATAATTTATAAAATTATAAATATCTTTTGCTATACTTAAGGGGACATGGAACGATTAAAGCAAAATTTTTAATTTAAGGATTTTCAATTTTTTTTGGTTGCCTCCTATGTGTAAAACACATTTTGTGCTCAAAGTTTTATAAAAAACTAGCCATTTAATTTTTTAAGGAAAAAACTTAAGATTTGCGAAGTGATTTTAAAATGTTACTCCTCCTACAAAAATTTACATACATGCATGAAATTTGATTTACAAGTACGTCAAATTATGTGTAACAGAAGTTGGTATGGGTTTTGTGATAACATGATTGGTATTTGTACAATACTTCTTTTTTATGAATGCTTATTGAAAATTCTTTAAAAAAATGTACAAATTCTGAGTTCAATTATTTAAAAAAAAAATAAGTACTGCTTTGATTCAAAAATGCATACCAACTTTTGTTACATGTACTATTAGCAATAGGTAAAAAAAATTCAAAGTATTGGGCACAATAGAAAAAAAAAGCCTTAGCATTTTAAATGAAGACAAACTAGTTATTTTATATATCCGAGATAAGTAAGTTTAAAATTTTGATTTGCCATAGGAATGTGAATAAAAATGAACACAAAAGCTATCATAATTCTGTATTTTTTATGTTTAGAGCTTTCAAATTTTGTCAGGTTATAGAAAGGTATATAAAGAATAATTTAAGCTAAAAAAATTAAATTTGATTTTTTGACCATTTTTGTCAATTGAATTGTACTGTGTTTCCTTAAAGATACATAAATGATCTAATTATGAAAAGAATGTTAAAAAATTAAACTAAAATAAAAGTATTTTCTCATTCAAATATTAAACATGAAGAAATGAAAACTCTTTCATCAACATAAACATTTAATAGAATAATCCTTATTCTGCTCATTGTCAATCTTTATTACACACACAATAGAGCAATTTTACAAAATGATTCTAAATTTGTCATGTTTCTTTAGTAGCAAAGATACTAAATTTCCTATATTTGAGGTTAAGCGTACATATATAAATTACATAAATAAACTTGACACTACTCAGATTATGCAAAATGATTTTTTTTAATGGGATAAAAGCATATATTTTTTACAGCTCTTGTAAAATCGCACTCAACCAGCATGAACTTGAGCCTGCTGAATATAAATTAACAGCTATCTGATTGCTACCTCTCTAGGGTAGCTCAACTCAAATTGTTTGCTGATTTGTAATTTTTTAAAAGAGATTAGAATATGGAAGTGTAAATCAAGTTATTGGAAACACTTTTTTTCTGGATTATTCTGACACACAGTGGAGTTCTAGCAAGTAACTTGTACATAAAAGAAAAATAATCTAGGATGTTTCACATATTTAATCTATTACATCTCAGTAAAATGGGAAAACTTTTAACAAAAGGTGAAAAATCTTTGGCAGGTTAGTATAATTTTTATTATAAAATGGAATAAATGCTAAAGAATAGTAAGTATGCAAAATTCTTCAATACTAATGGAATAAATTGGACCCCAATTTTTAAAACTTAATTATAAAAGCATATTTTAATATTTTTATGACTATATACTAAAGCATTTTTTTGTACACACTCACAGAAATTTTCTTAACCACTTGCTTCTTGCTCCTGTCAAATTCATGGGGTGAAAAATTTCTCTCTCTATACCTGTGTGAGAGTGCCTGTGATATTTCCAAGCTGGAGTATTGAAAAGTAATTTGTCATAAAAGCTTGAAACAATCTATTTCTTAAGCCCGGAATATTGTTTATTTCTTAATCTATACACCAGATGGCAGTACCAGGTTATTTGTAACATTTCAGCAATAATTATTTAAATTTTTAACTAGATGTCAGTACAATCAAACATAATATTAGCAATACGATTTTGTAATCTTAGGTCTTCTTAGTTACGTTGTTTGTGAAAACATTGTGGGTAAAAACTCTGAAAAAAAAATATACACGATGGAGTTTGAGTGAGGAAGTAAATCGAATTGTACTTTTAGTATTTTTTGTCAATGACTACAATAAAAATATGGGAGCAGTAGACATTGTAGACCAATATATTGGAGAATTGCTTGAAAACGAAATAAGAAGTACTAATAAGAGATTAAGTAAGAAAATATTTTTTATAAGTTAGATCAAACTATTTTGAACTCGTACTTTATTTGTAAAAAACAAGGAGGCAAAAAATCATATTTGATGTTCCTTTTATCTTTTATAGATTAACTTATTGAAAAGTATTCTAAATCAGAAACCACTGCAAAAAAAATCAGCCGTTTCGAGAATAACCCCAACCATTTGATTGAAAGACATTATGTTAGACAGATACATCCAATTGATAAGATGCGACAACCATCAAGAGAATGTAAAGTTTGTTGTTCCAAAAAAGATGAAAACAATAAGAGATGCAGAAAAGAAACTCGGTTCTACTGTCCACCTTGTGATGTTGGCCTTTGCATCTCATGCTTTGAAATTTATCACACAAGAAAAAAATTACTATATGCATAAGTGTAATAAAATTTTCATTTAACGTTTAAAGCACATGTTTTTAAAAAATTTCTCTATTTGTTGGAAAACCAACATTCAGCGATTATTACCCTAAATGTTTGCTTTACTTAAAAAGTTAAGTTTCGTATTTCAAGCTAGAAATTAATCCAAAAATTAAAAATGAATACTTATATTGAACATGTACTTAGTTTTATATAATTTTCTTGAATAAAAAAATACGCACTTTTAGGACCGTTTTCTTCAAAATTATCTGATCATTAAGGGGTTAATTTCAACATAAATTATACTAATAATATTTTACATAAGCAAAAAATATTTAAATTTCTATCAAATTTTTTTTCCATGTACAAAAAATGAGAGAGAGAGAAACATCCTCAAATAACTTCTATCAGCACTGAAATAGAAAACTTCTATATAATTGCTTTAAAATCTATAGTAGGCCACATAGAATCTCTAAGAAGGCCATATTCATAGAATTTCTAAGTCGGCTGTTTCTTAGAACCTTGGATCATAGTATAACCATTACTCTAATATACTTCTCTTTCCCAACTATTTATCTATTCTGATTGTCAAACAATAAAACAATCTTTTGTTTTTGTGATTCTAATCTTGCAATAATTCAAATACAACACAAAATTACAAATAACACAAAGTTATGAATCTTTTGGCATGCATTTATATATAATGTGGATAAATTCAAAATAATACTTAGAATCTTAATTTTTGCAAGATGTGTGTTATTTAGATATTTTCAGAGGGGAAGGGACACTCCATAAGTTAAAATAATTGAAAATAGCTAAAAACATCAAACTTACTTCTTTGGCTTTATCTTCCATGAGTGGTTCAAAACTTTTTTCACACGTCTCTACTAAATCATTACTAACAAGAATAGAATCACAGTATACATGAATAACAGCACCTTGTTTAACAATGGACTTAGTGACCACACCAATAATTTCATGGCAGTCCTCAGGAGTAAAAATAGAAGGCAAAACAGGCTGTGAAAACAATTAGTACAATTTGATGGAATAAAAGTAATTCAATTTGTTCCATAAACAATATGAATAAAAACAATAAAACTGAGATAGAAATCAATAAACCAGTGGTTTTTTTAACTGTGAGGCATGAAAATTAAAAAAAAAAACGAAATTTTCATTATATAACACACATATGATTTAAAAGTATAGGCACACAGATACATTTCAATAGTATAACATTTAATTTTATCCCCCTTTAATTTTAATATTAGTAATTTTTCTAAATTCTGAAACAATTGTTTATGAAATTAGGTGACGCCATAGGTGCCATGTTTCGATTATGTTAAAGAAGACAGCAAAATAAAGCATGAAGCCACTGCAATACAAATTAAATGAATTAAGATTTCTTTTAATAATTTATTTTTAGGAAATAATTCCATGAAGAGCTATAATATCTTAATGCTGCATTTTAAAATAACTTCATATTCTGCTTTCATAATGCTGTTTAGTATGCTTGCATTAATTTTAAAATAATCCATCAGTATTATAGCCCACTATTCTAACTATGGAACCAAACTAACTGCACTGATAAAACTGAAAAGTAAAATGTCTTTTAGTGATCTTTTAAACAAGATATATATGGTTTATTAAATACGTTACCCAAAGTAAAAAATTACATAAATATAATTAAACAGTAGCTAAGTTTTATAAATACTTATACATGCCTTATTCAACGAACTTTTATGTCAATACAAAGAAGTTAAAGTTGTATGTGATAAAATTTCACTTTGGCAAAGTTAATTTTGTGATAAACCAGATGATGCATTCAACATTTTTTGTTTATACATTTCAGCATCATATATTCTTTACATTAGTCAGATTACTGAGATTATAAATACATTAAAAGATTGAGCTAAAATCAATATTTTCTTTCTGAAAAAATTTGATGCAATTGAAACATCAATAATTTATATATATACAGGAGAAAAACGACTCACTCATCAACGTATCTCCAGCTGCAATCATATCAGCCATTGCCAATCATAAATTTGACCTAAATAATTCCTGAATTATGTTACTGACATGTGTTATATTTAGATCTAGAAGTTTTGACAAGAATCCATATATTTAATAATTTTGAATATTACAACTCAATTTTTTTTTGTAACTGTCCTTCCATTTTTAGCATTAAAACTACCACAAGTGGTCAAATGACCGATTCTGAACTTTTGTATAAAAAATGCGCACAAAATCTTACCGTTTTTGCACTTTTGACTTCTTCTATTAATTATATACAATTAATATCCTATTATTATTATTTTTTTTTGAGTTTTACTTGTCGTATACCATTATCTATCACAACCAGTCATTTGACCAGGAGAACAATCTATTGCTTTATAAGGTTATCAGATCAGAAATTATGATGTACATGCACATTCAAGTTATTGTATTCAATTAGTTGCACATTTATGCAAAGACTGTTGTATAGTTAGTTCAATCAAAATAACCATGAATAAAAAATTTCAAGAAGGTATCTAAAATTTTAGATTGGAAGTAGCATAGTAGGTAGCAAAAACTAAAAGTATTGGTAGGTAGCTTATATTTTATTTTGATAGCTTTACTCCATTACCAATACTGGTAACTCTAGAAAAATGTCAGAACAATCAAGACAGTACAAGTTCGTAGAAGATATAAATAATATAGAGTTAGAGTTTTCGGAATTGATGAGAATGAATTTTCTGAAAATGAAGATTTTCTGGTTGGAAATAATAATGATCTATTAGACAGTGAGTTTGAATGTACAGATACGGACGATGAAGAGGAAAATATTGTGAAATAAGTCATAGACAAAAAAGAATGAGATTACTCTCAAGTTTTAAAGAAGAGATAGAAAAGAAATGAACAGCATATTACGATTGATGGATCTGTTTGGATAGAAATACAAATATAGGTGGTACACCTAGAAGATCACTATTTCATAACATTTCCAGGCGAGAAGGAGGATATGCCCAACATGATATGCAAAATGACATATTATGAATGGTAAAATTAGGACTATATTTTTGTGGATAATTGACCACTGTGTTATGAATCATATCATAAAAGGCTCATTGAAAGAAGCAAAAAAAGTGTTAGGAACCGGTTTCAGTTTATCTCACGAGAAATTGGACATAACTGCAAGGAAATGGTGAGGAAATATACCACACAATCAAAGTCTTGCAATTGGCCTCGCCAAGTATTTTTCAATTTCCTTGATTTAGTCTGGATTTTGTACTAGCAAACGACAGGAGAAAATATCTTGAGCAAAGATTTTTTACTCCAGTTAGCAGTAGAATGCCACCAAATTTCAATAAACTCATGAACAATTCAAAGAAGAACAAATCCTAAAGGAACATTGCCTAAATGCACTACAGATTCTTATCAAGCGTTGAACAGCATATTGTAACGATAATAAAACCATTAAAATTTGTTCGAAATATGAAAAATATGTTTGCGGAAAATGTACAACGGAGACATATCAATATGTAAAAAAAAAAAAAAAAATTGCGATGTACAATTAATTAAAGAATTTTATTCTTTATTTTTATAATTGAAATCGACAATATGCTTTTTTGTTTAATTACAATGAAGTTACTTTCAGGAATCATATAGGAATCAATCTGGAAAAATAAAGACCAGTCATTTGACTGGCTATGGTAGAAATAGGTATGTATTAAGGGTTGGAATGTTTAATGTTAATACTATGATGTTTTAAAAAAGTTCTTTGAACTGGATTCTGTTTTAATAATTTGGCACATATAACTTTTAAAAGTGTTGAATAGAAAAAGTTTAGTCAATGATCTAATATCCATTTTTTAGATCTTTATAACAGAGATTTTCATGCAGAAATTAACCACATTTGAAACTTATGCTAATTTTAAGATGAAAAATCAGATAAATGGCAGAAAAAAAACTTGACATCAATAATGAAAATTTTTTAAAAATTAATTCAATAAATAAATTATCCAATAATTATTTAATTTCCTTATAAGTAATCAACATTTTTTGAATGTACAGCTATGGCAAGAATAGCAAAAAAAGATTAAAGTGACCTTTTATTTTTGATAATTGTACAATTGATTTAAATATCTTCAAAATATAAATCATAAAATGTATTAGAAGCTAATATAAACCATACAATAAGCTATAACAACACATATCACGTAAAATAGTTAAAAATAAACACAATACAAACTTCAAATAGATTAATACACTTTAAAATGCAGAAAATAATTTTTGAAAAATAATTCAGATAATTCTGAATTTTTAATAAAAATCTTCAAGTTTTTTATAATGCTGGAATAATTAAAAAAAAAATTAAACATTAGACTTTTTAGTTACATATCCTCCAAGATTTTATGCATTATTTTTTGCAGTGTTTCCTCCCATTTTACCCCTTTAATTTTTAAGATCACATATATAACTTTAATCTTTCCAAAATAACAAATTAATTAAAAACTTTAATTTTTCTTTTTAAAAGTAATATAAAGCATGAATATATAATTTAATATATAGTACTGTTTGACATGATCCTAGCTAGCTATGATATTAAACTAGAAAAAATGCATAAAATGAAAAAATAATTTAGAAGAAAGTTATTGCTAAAATTGAGAACTATTGATAAGATTACCCTCTCAAATTAATACAGTAATTGAATTCAAGTATAACTAATAATAGTAATCTGATTCATACACATTTTGTAATACATAAATTTATACATATAGTTATGTGCCATAGTACAATATCTTTTCACAACTCCATAAATTAAGATATCTTTTACTGATTTCTACAAATGGGTCAACTAAAATTTTATGCTAAATTTAATTGTTGTGGATAAGAAAGTTTCAAAAAACTTATAAAATGGGAGTTGAATGCATACAAAGAAAACTGAAATTCAAAAGGTAAAACATCACAAAGTATAAAGTTATCTTATTTTATCTTATGAGCCTAGATTAAATACGTAGAAATTTTTTGGAAAGTATAAGATAAAGAGTAACTCTAATCCAAAATATAATCTATCATTTTAACCATAAACTGATAAAATGAAAACTTCTGTTTGAAAGAATCATGTTTTCAGATATTTTATAGTTATATGCAAAATTTATCAGTTTAAGATCTAAAAAATTAATAATGAAACTACTTTACAGAAGCTCTTAAAAATGAAGGAATTAAATACATACGAAAACATCCACCCATGAAGAGCAACTGAGAGCTTCTTCAATAGTAGCTTCAATCTGACTGAGGATATATTTGCCCACACAACAAGAAGAGAAAAACGTCAGTCCTTCATCTTTAAACTTTTTTTTGAGGAAAGTCTTAGGATCCCGAATACCAAGCCTGGCAACAGCATCATATTCTTTAAGGATAAAATATTCAATTAAAAATTATAAAAACTTTTCCACTTTAATTAAAAAATAGTTATCTCAAACAAACATTTAAACCAGGACATTTTAAATGTTTATAGAATAGTATTAATTCAATTATCCAAATACATACAAAACTGATGACTTCTTAAATATAGGTGAGATGGAATATATTGATTTCAAAACTGTACTCAAATACAACTCATATTACCTACTTGGATGCTATTGATGAGTGATTTTCTATATGAGAATATTAATGTTACATTTATTTTGGAATGCCTAAATTCACCCAAGTCATCAATTGCACTGAAAGGAGATTTCATTTCAAGCTTAGGAATTAATATATGTACTTTTATAATCTTGTTTTAGTGGGGTAAAAGAAAGCATATTTGCCTGTTTAATAAATACACCAACTTCATAAAATAAATTTCAGCTTTGCTTAAAATTAAATTTTGTATTTGAGAATGACATTGACTTAAATAAAATGAATGGAATGCACCATTGGAATGAATTATATGCACCAAACATACTACTTTACCTTTTTATCATATGAGAGGCATTTTTAAGAAGTTAATTTCAATAAATTGCAAATGAAACAATTAAAATAAAAAGAAAACAATGTACAATACATTTAAAGCATTGAATTACAAATTAAAGGTCTGTTGAAAATAACATCTTTAAAATCACAGTACAGATATTTTTAAGCTTAAAACCACACATTAATATATATGTTATGGCCAAAGCCCGAAGTTCGGCCAGTTCCCGAATTGGCCGGCCAAATTGCAAATTGGCTGGGGCGTGTGGCCAATGTCCGATGTACTGGAAATGAATAGCGTATATGGGACTTTGGCCGGTCACTTCCCGAAGTGCCCGGAACTCCCAGGCCAATGTTCGATGTGCTGAAGCAAGAATGTTTGGTAGGGGTGCTTTCTACAAGCTAGGAACAGAACATGGTGTTCTCAAACAACTGTACTCCAGAAGTGAGTTTTCCATTTTGCAAGAGAAACTACTTATATTGGCATCTGTGGGCACAGAGGAAAAATCATTACGAACTGTTGCCTCTTCACAATCGCTGACCGGCGGCCAAGGTTACACTCGATGCAGTTGCACTACCAAGTGCTCAACAAATCACTGCATATGTAAAAATAACAAACTGCTGTGTAATTCGAAATGTCATAAAAGTTCATCTTGTTGTAGCAAGTGTGATGATACTGATAATTTTCTACAATAAACTAATTCAGTAGATAATGTGATTATCTTTTTGTTTGTTTTCTCCAAGGGAGAGGATTTTTTCATAAGAGACCAGGAGGTTTCTGGTACTGTGAGATCCTTACTCACTAAAACTTCTCCCTTCAGACTACAGCCCACCTAGGGCCACTGTATCTTCTTGGCCTTTGTTCCGAAGGACGATCCTAGGCGCCTAAGAAGGGCAGATGTCGGGAAACTCCTCTGTGGTAGCTATAATGTGATTATCATTAGTATTACGATATACAAACACCCAAAATTTGCTCATGACCTTTTCCTTCTGACTTTGGCTGATCGTCCCATGCCGTTTCGCGAATTGGCTGGCCAAACCCCGAAATCAAGGAAAGATCGGACTTTGGCCGGTATTTGTGATGCGATATTGGCTGTTTCAGAAAATTTGGCTGGCCAATTCGGGAACTGGCCGACTTCAGGCTTTGGCTGTAACATATACATATGTACACAGAATTTGAATAGCTTCCAAATACGCATTGGTTTAGTTATTTAGGTAATTAAAATATATTGCTCCATTACCCAAATAATTATTTTGTTTAAAAAATGAATTGATCCATTCATTTTGAGAAGCGGCATAAATGTCAGGGATGATGACAGCTTGCTCCGAGTTTCCATCTACAATGCTGGCAGCTAATCGACCCTGTTTAATCAAATCTTCAGCAACACCTGAAAATGAGACAAATAATAAAGAGCCTAAAGAATTTAACTCTATCAATGAAACAAACTTTTTATTTAAATGAAGCATAACTTACGGTAGACAAGCTTCTCTGGGAACTTGAAGTGACTGATTAAACTCGAGAATGGAACAGGTCTAAGAATTTCAGAAAAATAAAACATCAATATTTCCATAAAAATGATCATAAAGAAAAAAAAATGTAAATACATAGAAACTATTGATTTATTTTTAAGTATGAAATAATGTTTACTTAAATTTAAAAAATCTTTTTATTTGCATACTCAGAATATAAAGTGAGCTGTAATGTGAGAAATTAGACAGCAATTAAAATTTTTTTATATGATTTCATTATAAAATTTATAATATGAAAATAAGTGCTCATAACATTATTAACACACTAAAAAAATCATTTTAAAAAGTTTAAAAAATTACTTTGCATGAAAATATAAACACTGAATAATTGCCCATATTTTTAAAATAATATTCACAATTATGAAATAATTTGAAAAAATTCTCACTTAGCGTTTCTATTATTCATTAGTAAAAGTTATTGCAAACATAAAAAGAATAATAAAATACTTAAAAATAAATTCATTCTTAGTTTAAAGTAGATATCAACTTGTTTTATACAATAGAAAAACCTTTTTCAAGTACAACTAATCCCTCAAGGTTTTAAAAAGGTAACTTTTTTCAAATCATAAAATCAACTGTGTTTCTAGAAACAAATAAAATTTAAATTGAGAAATAAAAAAAAATGCATTACCCATATTGTTTATATTATTAACAATATCACTCCTTTTTTAATACACATATACAGGAAGGACAGTAAAACTTTATGATAGCATTATTAGCTTTTTTCTTCGTCAGACTCATTTTCTTTATGAAAAGAAAGTGAAGTGATTTGAAACTTTAACTATATAAAACATAATGTAAACTAACCTTGTTAGGGCTGATAATGCTCCTCTAATTCTGGCAGTGTGTTGAGCAACATAGGAATCAGTGAAGAAAGTTCTGGAATCACTACTATCTACTTTGCCTTGTATAATTGTACCAAGCCTCTCATGTAAAACCTTTAAACAAAAAGAATGAAAAATAAACTAAGAATAAAAGAGGTGAGTGTTTATTTAGCATTGCTGTACTTCTTTACAAAACTCTAAAAATTATTAACCACTTTAATGCTGCTGGCGTGGATACACGCCCTTCTCAGCTGATGCATTCAGTGCCCCGAACTAGTATACTTGTCCTTCCAAAGGATGACTTTTTGCATTAAGCAACACTGTTTAAAACTAGTCCCACAGCTTTGGAATGCCATAAAATGACATTGACAGTATTTCTAAAGAATTTACTTATTTCGGAGAAAAGGGGGGGGGAAGGAATTTGAAAGGGAAAATTCCAGGAATTAGGAAATTCATAGCTAAGCAGTTTTTCAGAACCGTTAACATCTTCTAGGGAAAGTGCAATATGAAAATGTGGTGTTTGTGCAAGGAAAAATATTCACTGTGAATCTCACTATCAATGCACAGAATGTGATGCTGGTTTATGTATTCAACTACGTTTTTCGGAGTATATCACACAACAGATAAGTTTTCAATTTTTTAAAATTATATTGTAACTCTAAATATTAAGTTTTGTATTTTTATTTTACCTTTTCTTTTTTAAAGTGAAAGTAAACAAATTTTAGGTTAAAAACATGCTTCTTCCTTTTTTCCTATAAACTGGGTAACAATGCACAAGGTGACACTGGAGGGAGGGGGGTGAATTTCGTAGCTTTTCCTCAGCAGAGAGATAAGGGGTTAATACAGTGTCATGTTTACAATCATGTTTTTACAGTGAATAAACTTCACTGAAATACATGAAATCAATTAACATGATACATTAAAAGTTAGGGAAAAACTATTCATGGAAAGAAAATATTAGTTTGATTAAAAGAGGATAAGAGTATGGCAATAAGAAAAGAAAAGGATAATATGTGTTTATTGGACTACAAGCAGACAAGGAAAAATCCTTAAAATAATATCAATAAAATAAATTATTTCTTAATGTTCATATAGTACATGATTTTCATCATTTTCTAAGGAACATTCATTACAATAGCATATTCTATGTACTAAAGCTTCGCAAATCTAAGTAAAAATTCCCAGAGGAAAGAGACAAGGCAATTTTTTTTAAATAAATATTATTAATATGTACTGATTTACAAAAAATAAATAAATAAATAAATAAAAATAAAAAAAATTGGACAGTAAAAAATATGCCAAGAATTAATAAAATTGAAGAATATGACACAAGTGACAAATATTTAGTTAAATATACACATGTATTTGAATCTTTAGCTACAAGAATTCTTTAAAAACTGTAAGTAATCCTAAAGGGTGAAGGAATAAACTTGAATAGTATCCAAGAAGTTAGGGGTACGAGAAAATGTCATTATATATGTATACATATCACAAAAATAAAAACATATATGGGAAAAGTACAATATTCTCAAACTACAGTTTTTTAAAAAGTTACAGTAAAAAAAACATTTGCTACAGCTTGCCAAAAGAACAATTCTACAGTCATCAATGTTATTAATCATTAAAACTATTTTGGATAAATAATTAAGATATTATGTTTGAAATTTTCATAGCATATTTATATACCGTAAAATCTGGAGTATAATGCACACTTTTAATATGAAAAACAAGATTGAAATTTAGGGGGTGCATGCTATACGCAGTGTATTAAAAAGATAGCTTAAAAAATAAAAATAAGAGATGAGCATAATAAAAATTAGACTTTTAAATAAACAGTATTTTGATACATGTAGAAGAAATGATATACCTTATATACTTTAAAAGTTGTAGTTCTAGAAATATACTATTTTTTCAAAAGCTTTGGATAATACCTCAAATAAGAGACTTCAAGGCATAAGAGCATTGCACATGTACATTTCAAGTTTCTTTATAAAAAGGAGGGCAGGGGGGGGGAGGTGCATGTAATATACCAAATACACCTAAAAGTTAAAAAATGCAGCTTGAAAGTAGAAGTGCGCATTTTACCCCAAATTTTATTGTACTATCTATCATATTTTTAAAAAGAAAATAAACACAATAGTACATTTCAATTTTTAACACAGAACATATAATTTCTGCAAGAACTGCAATATAATTATTCCATTATACTAATGATTTATCCTACAGGTTATTTTTAAAATTATAAAATAGAAAATTGATTGTAAAAATTAAGACTAAATTCAAAATTAACATAATTTTTCTTGAAGAAATTTTTACATAATGTATACATACTTAAAGATAGTAATTATCAAGTATATATTAAAATTCATACTCGTTCCAAAAAATCTACTGGCAAGTCGTAAATTTTTATTATTTCCGTCACTGTGATTTCACCTGACTGTTGCAGTTTTTCATTGACTTCTTCAGCAAGATGGTCCATATAATCCCTGAAATATCAGATTTTTTTGGATTAAAATACACAATGTAAAATATTATGAAAAAAACTGAAACAAGAAAAATTTATATGAAATAAATGTATTCCATAAAGAAAAACAGACATTAATACAAATAATTTAATTATGAAAATGTAACCAATGTGCTAGGCTATATATTACTTCATCGTTCATTATTCAATTTGCATACAATAAAAAATATTACATATTTAAAAACAAGAGATAGTAACTATTTGTATAAGAGTTTGCTATCCTTTCAGTTATTATAAATTATAGGATAATTGGGATCCAAAGGGAATTGTTTGGTTCCAAATCAATTTTATTTGGGTAAATTATTTTCATTTAAAAATATTTTTAAATAGTATTGCTACTTATTTCAAAAGTTGTCAAGATCACCAACCCTATACTTACTTTTCAGACTGCATTTCAAATAACATATGCAATCAATTTAATTACTTAGGATCATTGTACAATGATTCTACATAGCAATTTCTCTAAAATAATTTTACGCAAAGACCTATTAAATTTTGCTTTTGAAAATAAAAATTTGCTTTACAAGTTTCTGAATTTATAAGAATAAACCAACCAATCAGTAGAAAGTGAGGTTAAAATATTTTTGGTATTTATAGGTAATAGAGACCATGAACTAAATACTACAGCATGTAAAAAACACATCAAACTTTGTTTGTACCAGTTGCTATTATAAATAAGGAGTACTATTTTACTGCCATTTTCTTTCTGTTATACTGTTAGCCTGAATTTTTTTATTTTGTTACAATGATGAACATCTGGAAGTTACCACAGAAAAAAACCCTTTTCTTCATCAAAAAGAAATTTTATTGCAGCAATTTTTTTGATCAAACGATCAAGGTGGTGAGAATAAAAATAGGCAAGAAATGCCACTGGATATGGAATGATATTGGTTATCAGCAGAATGTTCTTGGAGCAATGAACTGATTCTTGAAATCTAAAATTCTACTAAGAGAAGTCTTGTTTTATTTATAGTTAGACTGATGAAATTGTTTTGTGGTGTCAATAGAAGATGGATTTTGAAACAGAAGCAAATGTTGATTGAATAATATTAACAATGTTTGTATTAGTGATAACTCGGAAAAGAAATCACCAATCCATGGTCCCTGCAACTGATAAGTACCATATTTTCAGCATAATATTTCCTTATATTTATCATTCTCTTGAATAAAGCCAAACTTTCTTTAATAAAATGAATATTAAAAAGAATTGGTAGAACCCCTCAGTATAGAGGGAGCTGGTTGTAAAAAGTTTCTTTGTTTTGATCAGAGATCTTCTGTACATGACTTTTTTAGAGCAATTAAATGGTTAAATTTTTATAATTTATTTGAAAGCTCTATTCACAATAACAATAGATTAAGTAAAGTTGATAAATTCAATTATTTAAAATCATATTTGTGTGGTAATGCTTGCATTAATGGATTACCAATTTCTGATAATTATGATAGAGCCCTTGATCTCTATTAAAATATAGATTTGAAAACAAAAACATGTTAATTAATGCTCCCTTGAGCAATTTATTAAATTTAACTCCTATTGAAAATACCAATGATACTACAACTTTAAGAAATTTGTACGATAAAGCGGAAATGCAAATAAGCTCAAAAGTTTAGGAGTTAAAGGAGAATTGTACTCTAACTTATTGTCATCAATTTTAATGAAACAAATTCCTTCAGAACTTGTTTTAGAATTCAACCCTTCTCAAAGAGATGAAGGGTTTGACCTAAGCGCTCTTTTGCAGTTCCTGAATTTGGAAATTCGAAGCAGGGAACAAGCATTTGAAATAAACAAACATAAACCATGTCATTATTCCCCTCCTTCACAAGAGAGAACAAAAAATAAAAACTTTCTTTTTGCCGGAAGGAACCACCCTAAGAAATCATCTCCCTGACAATACTACTTTTCCATGACTGTAGGGAGAGCAACGTCTAGAAGTGCCAAATGTTTATACTGTAACAAAGGTCATGAACTTGAGGAATGCCATTCGTTAACCGCTAACCAGAAGCGAGATTTTAAAGAATAAGGGATGTAGTTATTTATGTCTGATGTCGCGCCACAGAGCAAATGAATGTAGGAAAAAGGATTTATGTCCTACTAGCTTTTACCCGCAGCTCCGCTCGCGTTGATGTCTTTAAATAACTGTCAAAGTCGTCATTATTATCATTAGAAAGTAAATAATATAATATGGTAATTTTTTATTGCTTGTGACTGGAACCAATAAAATTTAAAAATTCTAAAATTGAGCTTAGTTTAAAAAAAACTGAAAACGCAATTTATAAGAATAATAATTAACAACAAAAATTCAATAACTTAAACTATTAATATCTTTAAAAATCGAAAGTATCTACGTTTAATATATAATTCCTCTTTAAAAGTGCTCAAAACAGAATATTATTCTAAGATGCTACTGTATACCATATTAGATGTTCTTCCGTCAGTTGCTAATATGTGAAGATTTGGGCAATGGGCACACCGATCAGGCTATATACTTGGCCATAGGAAAAACATTGCTTTTCCAAATACACCCCTGCTACCTGAAATGTTAGCTTTGTTAAAAGCAACAGTAAAATTGGAAATTGAACTTGTTTGAATTGAAATGGTAGGTCAGTGGGGATACTGGGAATTCGAGGTATGATAAATCTATCCCTTTTCATGACAAATGTTCAAATATTGGCACCAAGTATATTCTGCATCAATTTTGTGATCCAAAGCCTCGTTCCTTTACATAGTCAAGGAGCATCGAGATTTTGCATAACTGGTACATTTAGTTTTAATTGAAGTTTATGTGAGGATACACCCGAAAATTCAAGTGAATTAAACAACTCCGTGGGATATGAAGTACTTTGTTCTTTATCCATGATTGTATTGATAAATATTTCTTCATCCCCCCTCTTCTCCCCCGCACGTCGTTTAAATTTTCAATGTTGATTTTATAGACAATGTCATTGTTAGGCACCAATATTGATCTTGCTCGAAACCACTGATCCCAATTTAAACTTTGTTGCAAGCCCGGGTAAATTTGAGCAATAAGATTTACATCATTTTCTTCTACATTACAAAATTCTCTGGAAGTAAAGTATAATCTCCAGCATTTGCGTCCAAACATCCATAACCGATTTTCAATTGCGTCTGGGCATAATGTTCAGAATCTACGTCATTATGACGATGCACTCTCATATTCGTTTTCAGACTGAATTGTTCAACTTTTGCCCATAAGCTTGAATTCACCAGTTAATATATAATAAAGCTACCATTCCTCCTATAATATCTGTACTATCTCGTAAATCCTGAAGAGTCCGATTAAACGCGTCTATAGCATTCTGGTGAGACATCGTACTTTCATCTCACAGTAAAAGCTTACATTGTGGAAGCATCCTGCCTTGAGAGCTATTTTTTCTGAAATTTCAGATGAGTGAATCTTTAAATGCAAAATTAAGCGATAATTTTAAAACTGAATGTGCAGTACGACCGTTGGTCAATAAAATCGCGGCTATACCAGAAGAAGTCATAGCAACTGCTGTCTTCTGGGTTTTTCTGATAGTCATTAATAATATGTTTAGCTAAAACCTTTTTCCGGTTCCTCCCGGGGCGTCGAGAAAAAAGAGTGCACCACTGAAGGATTCTATTTTACGTAACACTTGTTGGAAAACATGACTTTGTTCTAGAGTTAATTGAGGGATAAATTCTGTTACTGGATGTTGCAATGCTATAAAATCGTAGTTTAATTCTCAAGCAATTTCATTATCAAAGCTATTTCCGTCGACACGTCTAGGACTAATCATTCCAAAATCATGTAGCTTCTTCCCAACCATTCTGAAAACCTTTATTGCGTTTCGTTGTAGATGTGTTCATTGAAAGGCATATTTGGTATAAAAAATCTTCTTCGGTAAAATATCTTCCGCCATGTAGTCTTTGTACTTATTCTAAAAATTCAAAGTTATAAATACTTTCAGAACTAATTAAACTAATCAAAACTACTAAAGTAATCAAAACTTTTTATGAAACTGTCAATTAATATTACCATAGAATTTTCAATATCACGCGCGCGCAATTCGCTAAAACTTTATTTCGTTTTCCTCTTTAAAAAGTGGGAGAAAATTTGGATTAAAATATCTGGGATTGTCGGAATAGAGAACTTCTTAGCCAACTTGGCGATATTTCTCAAAGTTTGAGTTTGACATTTAACAAACGTAACGTAATACATGTTAGACGTTTAATAAAAAACCATTAAAAAAATTACACTGTGTTTCAGTTATTTGTTACAAATGTGAGAAAATTTTTATTAACATTTCCATTATTGACCATATGCATAATTTTGAGCCAACTTGGCGGGGAGTAAGCAACGTCAACGTTTTAGCAGCATAGCTCCCGTTCCCGTAGGAATATGGAGATAAAATATATCTTATGTTACTCCCTGATAAAGTAGCTTTCCATTGGTGAAAGAATTTTTAAAATCGGACCAGAAGTTCCCGAGATTAGCCAGAACAAACAGACAGACAGACAGATAGACAAAAATTTTAAAAATTGAATTTTTGATATAAGTACCTTATGTACCTTTAAATGCATTTAGTAAAAAGCTGCTAATTTGAAATTACAAACAGACACTTCAATTTTATTTATTTGTATAGATTTGCAATGGCGTGCATCATTTATTGATATGTTTTCGAAATCGGCATGATGACGATTTCTCTCCGAAGGGTGACACAGATAATATTGTTTTAGCAGTATTTAAAACAGAAGTAAATAGTGTATTATTTCAAACATTCACCACATTAATTGATGACAAACAAGATGAACAAGAAGTTGTTAGATTATTCTTAGATAATGGTTCACAAAGAAGTTTTGTTTTAAGAAGTACTTCTGAGAAATTTAACTTTCCAATTCTCAGAAAAGAAAACCTTTCCATTTGCACATTTGGTGCTAAAGAAACTGAAACAAAAACTCTAAATATAGCTAAAATAAAATTGAAAAACAGGGATGATCCAAATTTATGCATTGAAATAGAAGTGGTTGAGACAGAACACATTTCGATTACACATTTTCCAACCCCTGATAAAAATATTGATAAAAAATTTAGATATTTAAAGAATGTACGATTAGCCGATTCTTACGAATTTAACGATAAAGAAATATCAATTCTTATTGGTGTGGATTATTATTATCAAGTAGTTACAGGTAGAATTACATGTTTAAACAAAAATCTTGTAGCAGTAGACATTATTTGGGTGGTCTTTACAAGGGCAGAACACAGATCGCGAGGAACTTTTAACAATGAGTGTTATTGTAAATGAATCCAATATTTCAAAACAGCTTAGCGAATTTTGGGATTTAGAGAATTTAGGAATAGAAGCTGAGGTGTCTGATGATGAAAATATTGATAATGATATAATGTCTGAATTTGAAGCTGGAATTTCATGCCAGAATAAGCAGTATAAAGTTAAATTCCCATGGAAACCGAATATGAAAACATTACATAATAATGAAGAAATTGTGAGGAAAAAATTTCTAAAGTTGAGATCTCATTTTAAAAATGACAGTTCCTTATTTGAGGATTACAAATTAGTTGTAAACAATTATCTTTCTGAGAATATCATAGAGCGCATTCCAGTTAAAGAAGAAAATCTAAATCATAATACATTTCCTTTACCACATAGGGCAGTAATATGTACTGATAAAACTACAAGCAAATTGCGAAAGGACACCTATCTCTGAATGATTGCTAATATACAGGGCTAAATTTTATATCTAACCTATTTTCACACTTAATCAAATTTAGAATGAATCCAATTGCATTTGTAGTCGACATAAAAACGCCATTTTTGATGATTGAGATAGACGAAAGTGAAAGAGATTTTACAAGATTTTTCTGAGATGAAAATCCAGGTATTGATTAAGAAAACAAAGGGCATGGTCCCAAGTGGTTGACAATGAAACATACCAAATGGCCATTATTTTCAGAACCTACAATTGAAACCGAAATAAACATCAATGAGTTAGAGTTAAAGAAATCAATTAAAGTAAATACACAACAGTTGAAAAGAATCAAATTGAAAATAATTTAATCTCTAGATATTCTTCTTTCAGTAAATTAACTAGAATAAGTGCTTTATGTTTAAGATTTATTTATAACTGTAAAGAGAACTCAGTGTTAAGGAAAATAGACTGAATAAGTGCTTCTGAATTTGATCATGTTACGAAAGATTTGATAAAACAATTACAATTAACTGAATTTCTAACTGAAACAAAGTGACTCAGAAACAAGCAACTGGTTCCAAAAAGCAGTAAAATATCATCTTTAAACGTTTTTTTGGACAAAGATAAAATACTGAGAGTGGGGTGGGGGGGGGGATTGAAACATTCGACCCTATCTGAATTTCAAAAACACTAAATGATGTTGCCAAAGGCTCATCATTTCACTGATTTAATAATTGAACCCTATCACAAGAAATATTTACATTCTGGCTTGCAAACCACATTATACTTAATAAGACAGTTTTATCGGATCCCATCTGGTCAGAACACAGTTAGAAGAATATTAAATGTATTGCATGTTTTCGTACGAAAAGCCAGAATATAAACCCGATGATGGGAGATTTACCACAAGACAGAATTGTGCCTTCTCGACCTTTTGAAAGGATTGGACTGGATTATGCAGGTCCCATAATTACAAAATCGAATTTAAAAAGATCAAAAGTTACTTTGAAATCGTATATTGCCATATTCATCTGTTTCAGTACAAAGACCACACATTTAGAAATTGTTTCCGACTTGCCCACAGAAGCCTTTTTAGCAAGTCTCCGACGATTTATAGCAAGGAGATCTGAGCCATCCATCATTTGGAGTGACAATGCAACGAATTACCTACCTTGGTTACATAAATCGAAGCAGTTCTGAATTCTTATCCTTTGTTGCCACTTTCTTCAGATTCCAATGATTTTAACCTCGGGACATTTTTTGACAGAAAATGCTATTTTATCTTTTCCTGAACCTTATACTGCTTTGGATTCTTTATTTTATCATTCCAGGAGGAAAGTGGACTGTCCAAAACCCAAATTTGAGAGTTGGGGTTGTTCTTTTGTAGGATCCCAACACCAAGCCCTTGGACTGGCCTATGGGGCATATTCTCGAAATGTTTCCTGGTATTGATGGTCTTGTGAGAGTAGTCGAAGTTAAAACCTCATCAGGTATTTTAAGATGAGCCATCCAGAAAATAGTACCATTGCCTATTCCAGATGACTCTGCAGCTGTAGAATAAAACTTTTGAACATTTTACCAATTTCTTTGAACTTTAACCTTCATATTATTCTATTTTATATATTTTGCTAATTTGATTTTTCAGTATTATGGATAATGCATGTGATTTATGAATTTCTAATTTGATTTTCCAAGGTTATTGATATTGCATGTGATTTAAGAATAGAATTTTTAGGATTTATTTGTATTATTTCATATTGCATGAATTTGAATTATTTTGAATTTTAATTATCTTAATGTAAACTTCTTAGGAGTTTAAGTGGGGAGTAATGGTAGAACCCTTCAGTATAGAGGGCACTGGTTGTAAAAAGCTTCTTTGTTTTGATCAGAGATCTTCTGTACGTGAACGAGTGCAGAAGCACTCCATTTACTATTAAACTTAAATTAACCTTTTACTGTTGTCTTTGATTGAACTGAAATTAATCTTCTGAATATTTGTCTGCAGTGACCTGTAGAAAAAGCCACTGAACAAAATACTCCAATGTAATTTGAATCACTGATGACCTAATAAGAATCTTTTTTGATTTATCTTTTTGATCTTTTTTTTACATCATAACCTTTTAGATTTTATCATAAGCTGTAAATCTTGATAATGGCAGTACTGTTTTTAGTTTTACACAATTATGTCATGTGTCAAAAAATTTCATCCAGTAGAATGCAAATACTCACTTTGTGATAAGTTGTCCCAACACCAAACAGGTATCTTGCTCACTTTGAAGGAATTCATTTGCTTTTCCTTCCACATGATTGTAGTCAACTCCTATGATTTGTGCAAGATCTGTTAAACTGATACGACCTACAAAAATAAATTCAAAATATTAAAAGATTGAAAAAAAGTACTCACAAATAGTTATTAGCATATAATTTAAAAGGAAATAATTTAAATTCACCTCCATGAACATAAAGTTCATCCCTGATTTCCTTAAGAAGACGTGCATGTGTTAAATATTCTTTTCCATCAGTTGTAAAAATAACTTCAATTAATTTGGACTCTATTAACTTTTTCACAATCTCGATACAATTCCTTTCAGATAATCTGAAAAGAAAAAAAAAGACAATTACAAGTTTTAAAAATTAAGACTTTACTTTGCTAAATATTTTTTTGATTACCATCACATTTAAATTGTACTCTGGAAATTCAATGTAATGACCTTATTATGCTGCATAGCAATTCTTAGGGGAACAGAATCCATCATTTTGAGCCTACAAATCTCATTAATAGGTCCTTCTGTATTAAAATTTGAATCAATAAAACTAAACTAAACTCAGTGGCACAACAGCCCATGTGGGCCAAGACCTATTGTGCCCAACTCAGTTTTCGTGACCTTGGGTGCTGAGGTGCTTGTGCAGATGTTCCAAACAGGTGGTCAGTCTGATGCAAAACCCCCAGTGTTTAGTTCCTAAGCAAGCTTGGTACTCATTTATTGACCTACTGAAGGGATGAAAGCTGTCTTAACATTACCCAGAATTTGAACCCTGGACCTGTGTCATGGAAGCCCAATACACTACCACTAAGCCATTGGGCTTGAATCAATAAAACAGTACTTACAATTATTATAACAGGTATTACGCAAATCTAAAACAAAAGGCCTTCAGTTTTGAATTTCATAAATCAAGACCATTCTTTTACAAATATTTTTCTGAATAACATACTAATACTCCTGAAATCATCAGATGATTTTACAGAGACTAAAAAAAGTAAAATATTTCTCTTATGAATGAAAACCTGAATACGATCAAGTACATTTAAATAGTTAAAGAGTTGTTTCTAATCTAACAATGTACAATTAATTAAAAAAGTCAACTTTCTCAATTTTACCTACAAACACTTAAAAGGCTGAGCGTTGATTAATATTCATTGACATTCACTAGAAGCAATACAAGGATTGTTAGCAACAGATTTTGTAATTTTGAACTATAGTCAATTGTTGAGGCTGATAACTGAACAAGTATGCTACTCTACCATCTTCTAAGCCATCCGAATCTGAGCACTAACATACCTAATATACATCACATAAGCTACCCCACCTTTAATTACATCTCTCTAGAAAGATACACACATAACTCAAACCAGTGGCGGATTAAGCGGGTGTCGGACCTGGCGGCAGCCAGGGGCCCCAAGCTTGATGAATGCAGAAGGCCAGCGACAAACCAACTACTCCACCTTGGAACAAGAAATGAAAAGAAAACAAAGATACTATGAAATCCCCGCTAGAAATTTATCAGGATGCAAGAGAAATCCTAATGTAGAAAAACTTTTGAAAATATTTTTAACAATACTGATACCGAATGCATCAGGTGAATGACCTTTTTTAGTTTTAAAACGTGATAAAAAATAATTTAAGAGGTACTATGGGAGAAAAGAAAAATTGAACAACATAGCCATATTATACACAGAATAAAATGTTTTGGAAAAAATAGATTTTTTAAAAATAATTGATGAATTTGCTAAAGAGAAATCAAACTATGAGCTCTTAAGTAAGGTTTTTAATTTTTTTTCTATACAGTTAAGATTTTTCTTTAGCCGATGAGTTTTATCAAAGCAATACATTTTATTTTGAGAATTTAAAGTGAGAGACTCTTTTCACTATTTTAGTATAATGCTAAGACTAACGACAGGCGTAAAATTCCAGCCCTTAGCCACGATGAATTTCGTGGATCTTGATCTGATTTTACTGTCGATCAGGTGGAATAAGCAACAACAACAACAACACTATTTTAGTTTTTTGACTCTTAAGCCCATGGGCCTCAAACCTTTTACCGCCAGGGGCCTCCAACTACCTTGATCCACCTCTGACTCAAACTCGATAGTGATTACAAGTTCTTCACTCTAACAGGGCCATCACAGCCCAAAAAGGACACAAAAGAATAACTGCAGTTTCTAGGCAAAAACAAGAACTTTCTCATTTTTATAGTTTACAAATAAAAAAAATTCTCATAGTAAATACCTGTATTTAGTATGATTCATTACCTATAACTTTTCTGCTCATTTTTTATATCAAATCTCTAAATTTGATTTGAAAGTAAATTATATAGACATAAATATGAAAAATATTTCAAAAGCTGAATGATTACCAAGAATAAAGCAGACATCTTATTGTAAGAACTTGGGATTGAGTGAATACTAGCACTATTTGGCTACACGAGGGCTTTTGGCGATGGACCTCATAATTTAAACCATGGTTAAGTGACAAGGACGATGTCTGAGTTGAAATCCCTCTCTCCTAACTTCCACACCACACCAATGGGAGGACAATTGAGCTCTTGACATATTTAATGTGCATGCCCCCCCTCCTGCATGGCAAGTCTTCAGTGGTACAGGCTAAAACTCATGAGACACCAGCCACGAGTCCGTTACCTTGACCTCTAGGCTATTGTGGCCACTCTTAAAAACTTTGGGTACATTTTGGGAACTAGTTGGATATCCTGGGTCTTGGCCTGATTCCTTTATCATGCTGTTTGATGTGATAAAGGAATCACGCCAAGCAGCAATTGCTGTCGCTGGAACGGAATTCAAGCGATAACATTTCCGTTCCAGCCGCATAGCGGTAACAAATTGTCAGGAAAATAATTTTGAAGAATTGTTTTGAAATACATTTCAAATGAAGAATATAGAAAGAGATTGAGAATAACCAAGATCAATAAATAATGAATAGCAATATAATAAAAATATTTACTAATAGTAATATTATGTGGTATATTATATGATTATTAAATATAATAATCAAGTTTTATATTATATTATTAATAAAATAATCACATAATATATATTAAAATTAATAATGTATATCAATTAAAAAGTACTGAAAATTTGCAATATTCACAAAACTGCAAGTTCCTTCAATGAATTTCATCGAACACGGAAGGTTCAAAAAAGCATTTTTAAAAAGTAAAATGAATTGAAAATGTTTGGTTTATAACAATAATTAAAAGCACAGCACTCCTTTTTTTTTAAAAAAAAATATCCCAGTACTCACAAATGATATTAAAAATATCCATATACGAAAATAGCACAAAATACAACAGAAGACAAGCAAATGGCTTTAAGAACAAATGCAATTGAAAGTGGTTAAATTTTTAAAGAAATCGAATTATAATCCTATTAAATTAATAGGGTTACCACAGGGGAAAAAACCAATAAAAATTAACTGTAATATATGTTATCCCCATGGCAACCATATAGCCAGAAGATAAAAATATCAAGGTAACCATACTGTAATGTTATCGCCCATCTTGGTGAACATAAACAACAACTTGGCGTGTAGACCCATGATATCAAACTAGCACCACAATGGAAAAGATTTACAGTTTTATTATATATTAATTTTGCATCATTTAAAGATATTTCTTAACAAAAAAATAAACAGCATAAAATATAGCTATTTCTTCAACAAAAATAAAAAAATTAAATTTTACATATATTATGTATTTTTAAACATATTTATTAAAATAAGAAATCAACAACATAAAATATAAGTATTTCCCTTCATTATAGTTAAATAAAAATTTAAATTTTAAAGTGAACCTAGTACTTGCACTGCTCTACTCTCATATCGCAAAATCTGTGATATAATTTGACATGATTTTGAGCATTCAGTTGTTAAACAATTCCTTTTTGCAAACCCAAAATACTCTTCATTTGAGGAAAGAATTTTGGTGAAATTGTCGAATCGGCCACTGGTACGCCAAATTTTGAAAAATCGCTAATTTGGCGCATTTTTATGTGTTGTGTTTTGGAGTAGCAACCCTACCACAACATAATCCGACTTCTCCCTCACTGAGATAAAAATCAAAAGGATTACCAGATTTGGCACACTTATCGATTCATCAAGAAAACGCTTGGCGGGATAAGTGGCCGATTCGACAATTCAACCAGAATTTTTACTTGGGTAGAACCAAAAGCGGGTAGCAGAGTACATGCAATTTCCTCTATTCAAACAATTAAATCACTCCAACAATGACATTCAATAATTTACAAAATAGCTGTAAATTTATCTTAAGTTATCTTTCAGTTTATTCCATAAATGTTCATGATTCTGAAGATGTTTGTCAAACAAGGTCAATTACTAATTTATCAACTTACAGCCACACAAAAATTAACAAATTTGTAGAGAAGTGCAGAGTGCTACTGGGAATTGTACGGCATATCGTGGCAAAGGTTGCTGACCCCTGTATTAGTTTTTCACCAAATAAAAAAAAACTATTAATAAATGCCACTAAAATTAGAAAAAAAACCACTTTTTCAAATGTTTTAATACAATAACTTTGTTTTTAAGCTGAAAAATTATTAAAATTCTTGTACTTATTTCTAAGGATGAGAATGTAGAAGTATTTCCAAAGTTATTGGGATCATTCCCTCAATAACAAAAAAAAAAGAACGTTAAAGGACATAATGTCCATTAATTAAAAAAAAAACAGGAAAAATGCATAATTAGCAGTTTTTCAAGCCCTTTATTTAATTTACATACAATGAGCATGCATTTGCTGAGGTAAGACATAAATAATATTATCACTATTTGTCCTGTAGATCCTTCAATATTGTACGACTGGACAATATAAATAAATTCTAACCCATTTCATTTTGGATCAGAAGATTAAGTACTTTTACCAGAGTTTTCTATTAAAAAAATTAAATACAGTTGTCATTAAAAGTAAAGCAACATAAAAAATACAAAACAATATGTCATGTGCATATTTGTCAACATGCACTATTATGTCTAAAAGCACATAGTAAACAAATAGATGAATCCTAAGAAATTAGGAGCAATCTTTTAATTGTCCAAATAAAAGTTATTTACCTTTGTACAGTAGAACTTAATTGAGCACGCTGAAAATCAGCTGCCAGACGTTTGACTTCGTCCCAATCAGATGACATGCTTTTCCTTTCGATTTCAAAAGTTAACGTCATCAAGAGTTTAGTTGTTTCCCGCTCCTTCAAAACAAATCTCTATATTTGATGACGTTTGTGGTATCCATGTGGTTTATATCAATATAATCACAGTCAGCGAAGTTCGAGTCAC